>JAGSMP010001884.1:0-74044 GCA_029286625.1 Parnassius orleans
CGTCTATCCTCGATTACGATTAAAATGCAGATGCTTTGTCACCCGTGAGGACTAAGATGGAATGCCTATTTTTCAGTAAAAGGGTCTCGGTTCTCCACTCACCATACGAAAGACAGCAGTGTTAAGCTGCTATTTGAGGCTAGTGTTCTGTGAGAGCGTGGTCCTTCCCGGTCGAGCCGACCCATTCGTGCTACAACTATACTACTAATATAGCTTAAGCTCAAATAAAGCTTCAAATGAGTTTTAAACCGCATAATAATTAAAACTAACCCGACGATCTACGTTTTAGTTTTCAAAACAGCGCCATCTATCAGCATATGGAAAAAGTAGCGTATATTGCCTTTAGTGACAAATAAATTAAATAATATAAATAAATTACATTTATAAGTTTACATAATTAGATTTTAAAATTATTTAAAATACTTATGCTTATTTATTTCGTTATTTCATTTTAAAATGCAATATTTAAATTATTATGCGACATTTTGATGACGTCACTATTAATAGTGACGTCTATCAAAAATATGAAAATTGATAATAGTGGTCTTTAGGAGGATTTGTGGTCTATCAGATCTGATACAATGGTTGGAACGATACTAAACATGTTGACATACTTCAGACTTCCCGAAGTGTCGGTGCTTCACATCAGCGATGTTCTTTTACGCGGGTTTTTATTGACTTTTCATCTTAATATGCGTAAAAAGTTAAAACTAAACGTGATAAAAAATTTAATAGTAGTTTAGTATTATGTGTAGTATTCGCGTAAATATAAAAAAAAATCATTATAGAACTTCATTTATGAATTTTTAAAGTCTACTCAAACGTATAAAAATATCAGCAGCTATTTTATGGTGCCAATCCATATTAAATGGAACCTCCCTCAAATATGGCAAATAAACATTATACGTAAATTAATAGAAGACCATGAAATTTATCATTATTTTGTTAAAGCTAAATTAACTATAAATATCAATGAATGTAAAGAGGAAAATGTAAATAACGCAATTTTGATTTCAAGACAATTTAGCGATACATCGGAAAATAGGCACGACGTGTTTCTGGACATATGATATTAATGGAATTCTGGAAAACTTAATTATTCACGTGCAAATATCAATCATAAATGTCCAAGTCTTTGAGAAATCAAAAAAAATCTTTGACAAATAGACAGAGACACAGACACCAAGGTGACTCTAAAAGTGATCGAATTTTACAAAATTTTTCACGGAACAGCATTTAATGATATTCCTAAATTGGAGCCCACGAGTGAACCGCGGGTAAAGTTAAAACTCTTACCTTAGTCACAGTTGGACAAGAAACAAGCGCGAAAAATTTAAGGAACTGCTTGAAAGTGAAGGTCGCAGTAATTTTGCCCATCTTATAGAATATGTTGCTTTTATTGCTATGAGTCTACTTTCAGTCCAAAGGCACAGGAAGATAACATCGTTTGCATATCTCGTCGTCAGATCCTTACCCTCCACGTCAATATATTCACCTGTTAAATGAAAATTATTAGTTGTTATTAAATACGAAATATTCTCTTTGCGAGTTTTAACCAAGGTGAAGGTGATAACTGCGTTTAGCTTTTTGCAATCATTAGGATAAATTAAGGCGTCTTCAAGGCAAGAGTGAATAGGCTTTTGTTACGCTAAGATAGTACGATTTACCATCTAAGGCTGCATCACCATTTACCACCAGGTGGGATTGTGGTCAAGCACTGGCTTATAATAAGCTAAAAAAAGACAGGACGTAATATATGCGAGGAATCTAAAGAAATTTCTAGTCCTGCAAAGGTAGTAGTAGTAAAACGAACTATATCGGTCATAAAAACTGATTAATAAAAATAACTGAAACCAAAACCCAGGAACTGGTTGGAGAACCAGCCAATGTGGTTATGATATTTAGTGAAAATGGCCTATAATGCATTTACTCCCACAAGGTACGTTAAAGGGGAAAAATTAAGCTATGGACTCAAGTCACTTGTTTCTTTTCTGCTCCTGTATAAACATTGCGCGTGTTTGAATTTGCGGCCTGATCTAAAATATGCTCCGTGAGGCGGTGCACCTACTGAACACTTGAGTGTTAGGCTCAAAAACCAAACTGCTCGTTTGGAATTAGCTTTTACTTATGACATCCTTCAGACGGCTGAGGATGATGCGCTCATAGATTTTCCCCATAACACTGAGGAGACTGATGGGTCTATAACTAGATGCCCTATTTCTGGGTTTGTTTGGTTTGGGAATACCGATAACTTCTGCTTCTTTCCACATTTCTGGGAAAGTGCAGGTGGACATTAAAACATTGAAAATAGCCACTAGGAGGCAGATCAACGTAGGAGGAATGGCTTTAAAGACCTTATTGTTAATGCCGTCAGCGCCAGGCGCTTTTCGGGGCTTGAGATTTTTGATGATGGTTTTACCTCATCGAAAGTAACGGAAAGGAGTGGATCATCCATCGGTGAAGTGGCGGACAAATTAGCCGCTTCCTCGTTCACCTTGTTCAGGTGCACGGGGTCGATTGGCAGAGTGCTTGGAGAGCATTGGCTCTCTATACTATCCGCCATGCATTCGGCCTTCTCCGAGTCATCGAACGCTAAACGACCATCAGATCTAACTAATGGGGGCATCGAAGCGACATTTTCTGATTTAAGAGCTCTCGCCAGCTTCCAGAAGGCTTTATGCGAGGGCGAGATATCCTCCATCAGATTGTCCCTTCGTGACTCCCTCAGCTGGGCCATGCGCTCCTTGACCTCTCTACAGAGGCGGCGCAATTTGGACCTATTATTGACGGTTCTGTAACGGTCATAGGCCCTCACCGCAGCGTTTTTATCTTTCAGTAATCGCCGAACATCCCCGGGGAGTTCAAAGCGACGATCACTCGACGCCTTGACCTGCCTCGAAGACTCTTCGGCGACCACCTTGATATGAGAGGTGATATGAGAAATGGCTTCCAAAGTCATCTCTTTAGTGTCAAAAACATCTGGCACTTGATCTAAATGTTCTGAGTTCATAGATTCGAGTTGCCTGAACCTGCCAGTCCGTTACAGTTTTGGTAGGATGAACCTCACTGCTGGGCTGACCTAACATCATTAGGACCGGGCGGTGGTCCGGTGTTAACTCATGCACCACTTCTATAGAGCGTAACGATAAGGTTACGTTCCTGAAGAGTGCTAAGTCGATTTTGGACGAGCTATGAGACGGATTCAGTGAATATCTAGTATCCTCCGGAGGAGCTATTATATCGAATTTCAGGCTGTCACTAAGAGCTACTAATTCACAAACGTTAGTGTTATTTCTAATATTGTTATTATTAATCCATATTTGATGTTTGCTATTTAGATCGCCAGCTAATATAACCGAGTTACCGAGGTTAAATAGTGCTTCGAAATCGCTCTTTATTACCTTTTTCTTAGGTGGGAGATATACAGAGGCTACCGTGATCGGTTGATGACCGGTCATGGCTACTCTGCAAACGGAGGCTTCTAAGTTAGTTAACTGAGGTGTATCAATGGGAACTACGTGAAGGGATGACTTATAATATATAGAGTCCCTCCTGTTTTGCCCTATGCGATCGTTAATGACTAATCTATAGTTAGCTATTTTGGGGTCTCTAATGCTAGGCTTAAGAAAAATCTCTTGCACCAGCAATATGGCAATCTGATGATCGGTGAGGAAGGTTCAGACTTCGTCAATTTGATCTTTAAGGCCGCACGCATTAAAGAAGGTAACAGCTATCAACCTAGGTTTTATTCTACCTGTTGTTGTATTATCCATTACGATAGAATAAAAGAGCCAAGTTAACAGTAACCAAAAACTTCAGGCTTAATTAGCTCTGAAGTTCTTGATTCTCGATCACTTCCATGTGATCCAGGAAGCCTGGAGACGCTCTTTAGCAGAGCGCGCGGTCCTAATTTGTGCGGCAATGTGCGCAACTCGTTCACGTCGAAACTGTCTACGAAATCGCAGACCAGATTGAAGTCCTCGGCAAGATCCTCCAAGGCCGGGAAGTGGGACGACTTTACAGCCGGTTTGGGAGGGGACTCCTTACGCGGGGCGCGGGTGACTGCTGGTGTCGGCGCGCGCACGGAGCCGAGGTGAAGTGGACACCTGCTTAGGTGTTCCACTGGCCAAGCTCAGCAGCTTCGCCCAAGCACTCTGCTTAGGGCCGGAGCCGGACAAAGGCATGGGGAGGGGCCGTCCTTCTTTTGGGGCCTTTGATCCCTTTGCTTTGGGGTATCTTACGACCGGCGCTCCTTCCCCTCTGCTTTTGCGCTTTGGGGCTTTTGGGCACTTGCGGAAGTTTGCAGTGTGCCCCTCCGCCCCACATAGCACACAGCTCGGGGGGACGAAGCGTCGCGGTCGCACTCCTTTGTGCCGTGGTTCCCTGTGCACTTAACGCACCTGGGACGGGCGAAACAGTTCCGGGCTGAGTGTCCATAGAGCTGGCATCTATGGCACTGCCCGGGAACCTTTTTCTTGTGTGGGGGTTCTATTGAGACCCCGAGAGGTGACATACGGTACGTATGTCGAAAATTTTCTTGCCCTCTTCTGAGAGGTCAAGAATGACCAACACCAGATTGTATGGGGTGTTGGTGGTCTTATTTATGATGCGGTGCACTTCTTGCACCGGCAGGCCTAACTAAGCATATCCTCCTTTACGGCTGTGTCTAATTCATAGGAATTCCGCGTATGACTACGCGGAGATGCTTTTTCTCCTCCGGGGAGTATGTGTGATACGGGATATTCTTACCCCTGAGGAGGCTCGTAAGAGCGCGGAAGTCGTCGACCGTATTGGCCGAGACTACGATGCCCTTTCCGGAGGCTTGGCTTTGAAGCCTATCTTTTGTCGGCCATGACGCGGGATATGCGATCCTTGGCCTTATCCTGTATGATAACAGAGGGGGCTTTTGGGGCGTTTGGTCCCAAGCAGCTGACGGCTTCACCCATCTTAGGGAGGATTTGCCCCTGAGTGGGGAGGAACGGAGGAGCTGAGGCCGTTCTTTGCCGGCCTGGCAGAATCCACCTTCTTGGAGGACCGTCGCCTTTTACGTCCTTCGACGAGGGTGAAGCCCTCGTCTCCGGAGGAGGATACTCCCTCTGGGCGTCTCTCAACCTCGGTGTTCTCTCCCGAGGAGGCCACCGAGTCGAAGGCACCTGCACTCGAGGCCCTAGGGGCGCACGGGAAGAAGCCCTAGAGAGGCTGGGAAGGCGTCGGAGAGAGAGTGGGTAGAAGACAATGCCTTCTTGCGCACGCCGCTCCCAGCGTGGCCGACCGGCCTTGTCACCTTCGCCCCAGTGTTTACTGGCGCAGTTGCGCCGGAGTGCTCCATGTCGGTGTCTTCACGAGCCAGGGATAATCCCGGAGAGAGGGGGGAAAGCATGAGTTTTTAGTTATGATTAGACCTAACAGGCGGTCCGCTGAAAGCGGAGCACCTCCTTTACGTCCTGTATCGTCGACATCTTAGCACATTTTAATAGGGCCAGCTACTAGAGAATTACAAGAGAATACAAGGATCCTGACACCCTGCTGATGGCAAGGTGTTGTGCGAAAACCCGTAACAGTCAGCAGTCCCGTTACGTCTTTTGCACCAACAAAAACTAACAATAAAATTTAAAGGTCCCCCAAAGTGGGGAGAAATGATATTAAAAACAATATAGATACTTAAATATAATAATTGTGTATGTGTTAGATGTTATTGTGTAAAACTTACCAATGAAAATTGCGTGGGAATACCGGAATAGCGCGACCTTGTCCGCAAACGTGTGACGCGAGGCCCACACGGGGCTAACGGCCGCCGGACCCGATGGTGGCCGGCCTAAACCTACCATATGCGGGCGAAATACGGTCGCAAACAGCCTAGCACGCAAAGAGGAATCTATTAAATAATAAAACCGGAGTCTATTTAAGGGTGCGTAAGCAAATCAGGAAAAATTATGCTGATTTTTGGTACATTTTGACAAAACTAAACCAAATCAAACATAGCTAATAGCTACCACCTATAGAATGGTTCTTCATCTTCAAATGGTGGTAACTTTTATTGAAAATAATAGTTTTTATATTGTAAAACGATCTTCCTAGCCATTTTCTACAAAATTAACGATACCGCTCATGTTTAGGTACATTTTTGTTCTATTATCAACATATATTAAGATTTCTAAAAATACTATAAGTAGGAATATTCAATAAAAATATTGGTGTTGCTTTTTATCCAAAAGTCACAAATAGTCGTAAAAAAAATAAAACTGATGCTTATTTTTCACATATTTTGCTAATATGGATTAATCATAACGGATGCAATTTGATGTTATTTTATTTTGGTGCCTGTTTTGATTTGTTGTACAAAATTTCGATGAAACCACAGTCCGCTCGGCCGCCGTCGTGAGTGAATATGTATCGCCTGCCTGATTGCAGCAGTTGAAAAGATCGCTGTACATACACAAAATATTCGAATTCGATACATAGGTGCTTGAAAAGCAATATAATATTATTATTTTTATAATCACACATTTTTATTATAATATTTTGTTTCGCTGAAAGTAAGTGATATAAATATATATATAAATGCCTATTCGTCTTGGACTTTATGGAGTGATCTGAAAGTGTACATCGGTGACAGCTACTGGAACTCCAAGAAGAGTAGATGTGCCGAGTTTGGGCTCGTTTTGTTAGTTATGGTGAGACCTTACCTCCAGACTTGATGGAGAGACCTGATGGTGTACTTCGGTGACCATTACTGGAACTCCTGGACGAGTAGAACTAGGTGTGCTAAGTTTGGGCTCGTTTTGTTAGTTATGATTAGAACTAACCTCCGGGCGATGGAGAGACCTGATGGTGTACTTCGGTGACAGCTACTGGAACTCCTCGACGAGTAGTACTAGGTGTGCTGAGTTTGGGCTCGTTTTGTTAGTTATAATGAGAGCTTACCTCTGGACTTGATAGAGTGACCTGATGGTGTACTTTGGTGACTACTACTGGAACTCCTGAACTAGTAGAACTAGGTGTGCCGATTCGCCTCGTTTTAGTTATGATGAAACCTAATATATTTTTGTAGGTATAAGAAATGAGAAAAATCAATCTTTCAAATTATCAAAATGTTTTTGATTTGATTCACACCCGCAGCTAACCGTGCGTACACTTGTGTGTGACTCGTGTCAATGTAATAGTTCGATTCTATACCTATCAATTTTGCAAACGCGTCCTTATGCCGGGGCCACAGTAATGCTGGGGCTACACCTAACGAAACGTCAATGCCCATAAACGTAACAATTATTGCTTTAATTTTAACGCGATAAAGTGAGTGGCTACATTTGAACGGTCAACGTCATTTCAATTTCAATGCCGTTGAACGGGTTAATGTTGGCGTTAATGTAAACTGACCATTTATTTTTAACTCAAAACGGGACATTACATTTATTTATACTCCCAAGTTAGCACGTTAACAATAAAAAAAATATTATGTTATTTATTTAAAACTGTAACTTTATACAATTAGTTATGTGATTTATGTGATTATAATTATAGTGTTCACTATAATTATAATCACTAAATTAATTATTTTTTATTATAACAAATTATGAAAACTTTAATAAAGTTGGTGATGATTTAAATAAGAATAAAATTCTGTGCAAGTTTTTTTTGACCTGTAAGTGATTTTTTTTCAGACGTCCACAATTTATTCATAATAGAAAAATAATTTTTCTACTGAAGCATTTGTACCAGGTAGACATAAAATATGTTCGATTAAAATGCAAAAGAATTTATGTTGAAGATTGTTAAGAATAAGAATAAGAATCATTTATTGGCATAAACACAGTAAATAAGTTGTGACATCAAATAAAAGATCAACATGTTTTGTCCCGTTAGGACGTGCAAATATTTAAGTATAAGATCAATTGAATTAAAATTAGTTATTATATAAACAGTACAATTATTATTATTATAGTAGTCATATTTAAAATCATAAAACATTAGATTGAATGGAGTTAAATTGAATTAAAATTAGTTATTATTTAAACGGTACAATTATTATTATTTTTATAGTGTCATATTTAAAATCATATATTAAGTGATCATGATTAAGTGAATTTATTTGTAATTAAAAAACTCCTTAATATTATAGAAAGCCTTGTACCACCAACCACCAACCACATAAAAAGTTTGCTTTTAAATTTATTAAGAGGCAATGACTTTATGTCGCTAGGCAGTTTGTTAAACACCTTTATTGCCATCCAGTAACAACTCTTATGAGAGGTTGCCTTCTTTCTAAATGGAAGAACTAGTTTATCCTTGTACCTTGTATTAAAACTAACAACACTATTTTTTGTAAAAAACTGTGAATGTTTTTTGACAAAGTTACCCAACTCGAAAATATAAATGCTAGGAAGTGTTAGAATTTTTAGGGTTGGAAAAAGTTCTCTACAAGAATACAATGGACCAACGCAGATTGCCCTTACACTTTTTCTGAGCAATAAAGGCTTTGTTAACTGTTGATCCATTTCCCCAAAGTATTACGCCATATCTCAAAACAGGCTACATATCTTCGTAATGGGTAAATGAACTTATTGATTTTGTACAGCCATCAGATGTGGTGCAACCATCACCAATATGTAACCCCAAAATTTTGTATTTTGAACCTCCTCTAGTTTTTGTCCATTTAATTTAATGTCAATAGTTTCTTTACATTTCCTTATGTTAAATTGTATTATTTTGTTTTGTAAATTGACGTTAAGACTATTCTTGTATAGCCAATATGTGACACTTATAACAGCTGTCATTATTTTATCATTATAATTGGATTTTGTGTCAGTACCTATTATAATTGAAATGTCGTCAGCAAAAAGTACAGACTTGCATTTGATAAAGTCAGGTAGATCATTCACGTAAAGTAAAAGAAAGAGCGGACACTCCTTGTGGGACCACCAGTGACTCCTACGGTTGTGTTTATATTTAGATCTGTACGGTGTCATTACATTATTAACGTCTATATAATTTATTTCAACACACTGTTCTCTACCGCTTAGATAAGATTTTATCCACTGTAATGCTGGGCCCCGAATGCCATAGCAGTACAGCTTATCAATAATATATCATGACACACTACATCAAAAGCTTTACTCATATCAAAAATATTGCAGATACTAGGTGACCTTTGTCAATACAATCAATTATTTCGGTAACCAATGAATAGGCTGCTAATGTGGTCGATTTATTTCTTTGACATCCATTTTGCTCTACTTTTACGATGTCAAATTTTATTAAATAGTCATTTATTCTAGAATACATAATTTTTCAAAGATTTTAGACAGTATAGGTACTAAAGTAATGGGTCGATAATTATTTATGTCGCATTTATCATCTTTTTATGTAGCGGTTTTACTATTGAGAACTTGAGAGCTGTTGGAAAGGATCCTTGTATAAACGATAGGTTTACCAAATGTGACAGAATTGGCGATAATTCTTCAGCACACATTTGGATTCCAGTCGCTATGTTGTCGTAACCAACTGATGATGTGTTTTCAACGAGTATTACTTTTTTATCTCATATTTATTTGAAGGACGCAAAAATACTTTTCATATTATGTTTGGTTAATGTTTTTTCAATTTGCTTCATTTTATTCGGTGTATGAATAAAATGTTTGTTTAAATTCTCGGCCATTAGTATTTTGTCACTAGTACAGTTGGTGTGAAAGTGTTTGAATACCTACTTCCACCCAACGAGTTTCTGCGAAAACTTTTAAATTATCCCTTTCGGTTATTTTTTGGTCGGTCCCGCTCTCGCACCGTTCGTGTCTGACGAACTTCATAGTTTAAAATTTTCGCACGGTTCAGGAAAACGGGACTATTTTGTGTCCCGGAGCTTTGTTTGGGGACAACAGGACAGGTGACCGAGAAGGACAAAACCGTTCCGTTCAAACGGAACGTATGGTCACTTCACTTTAATATTCCTTGAATTTCAAGCAAGATGAACGTTGACGCTAATACTCTATATTTGATGAGTGTAAATGTTTATTATATGAATATATTTTATCATTGCCTAAGCATGACTCTGTTTGGAGAATCTCAAGAAACGTAATAACTTTTCATTATTCCACTCCATTATAGCCATACGTGACCCCTTGCTCACAGTGCAATTAGACAAAGGTAGTGTGTGCTTTTAAGCATTGAAGGCTAAAAATAGATTAAACGAATTGAATGAAATATAAAACTCTCTTAAGCACGCGACCTCGTCTGCAAACGTGCGACGCGAGGCCCACGGGGCGCCTAACGACCGCCGGACCCGACGGTGGCCAACCTAACCCTATGTGGAGGAAATACGGTCGCAAACAGAAATACACGCAGAGGAATTTTATAAAGTAATAAAACGGAGTCTATTTAAAGAACACGTCCTTCACTTTTAAACTTTAATCTAATTTAATTTTTAAATTTAAATTTAATTTTAAAATTAATTTTAAATTCAATTAAATCGAAAGGAAAATCGCAAGGAGCTGGATTATCGGATTCGCTGCCTGGGAATGAGGTGAGGTGCAGATGCAGATGCAGATGCGCGTTACGAACGCGACGACAGACAGATTGTTTAGTTCTAGACGGCGCACGATACTAAATACATTGCGCACTAAGTTACGGTCAACTCACCTTAACTTCTTTAGTCGACTGTGAGCGGCGAGGAGACTAGTTCTTTGTTTTGTAAACCGCGAACATTGTTTTCGACAACTTTACACAGTTTTGTTTAATATGACTAAGAAAACGTCATTCTTTATGCACACTTTATCAACGTGATTTTAAGTATATTTCAGATAAGTATGTATCTTTATTTCGTATTTTCCTAAAAACCGTAACAGTCGTAAATGAAAATACAACTGTGGCATATTTACCATGCCAGATACCCTCCCAGCTGGCATACAGCTATGACACAATTTTTATTCATAATTACCGGTCTAGTAGTACTCATTCGTAGAGCCTATTTTACGCTATGGACTTATAATGTGGGATAACAGTACTGAAAGAGTAGGCATTCGTTGCCCGAAAAAAACATGTTCGTGCAATATGTGGATATCGCTAGAGTCCTGTTAACCACTATTTAAGAGACTTGTAAATCTTATTTTTTATTTAAACTTTTATACAAAACAAAAATCGTACATATGGCGGACTTAATGCCTTGAGCATTCGCTCGTCAACCATTAGGCTAAGCAGAGATAAACATATGGGAGGTAGTGCAGCAAAAGTAAACTAATAATGAGAGATAAAGGTATCGAAGTTCGAATAAACCAGACCAGATAGAAGGTATTCTATACATACAAATGTAAATATATTAATACATACGTAAACAAATACATAAATCAACTTAAATACATTAAATATATACATATTATATATATATACATATATCATATATACAGAACTCGAGGATGAATAAAGCGTTCTATCTCTGGCAGGTGTGGGGCATCCTTGGCCTAGACGTGATGCGCACAATTTCTTCCAACTCTTTGTCTTCTCCTGCCTTCTCTTCTTTCCACTGTGGCCATTTGCTTTCGTCTTCAGAGAAATGACGGTCCGGTGAACCATTGGTCGCTTTCTCCCTTGCTTACAAGTTCATGCGCGTTGCCTGGTCTGCTGTATTGTGAGCAGGAATCCATTTCCATTGTTCGGGTGATGTTTTCTCGGCTATCTCCCCGAGTCGATGAGCTACATATGGAGTGTAACGCGCTGTATCGTTCCTTATCCAGTGGAGCACCGTAGTAGAGTCCGTCCAATATACGACCATATCTGCTCTCACTCTGTGTTAGTCCTGCACGAATTCCGCGAGTCGCGCGCCTATCAAGTTCGCCTGCAACTCTAATCGCGGTATGCTTTGCGCCTTGATCGGGGCGACTTTCGCCTTGGCCGCTAAACGTTACCTAACTGTGTCGTCGCGATACCGGATTCGCCAATATGCCGCAGATGCGTACGCGCGTTCACAAGCGTCGTTGAAGATGTGAAGTTGACGTTCTGCTACTCCCCCCGTAGGAGCATAGCATCTCGGAAATCGCAGTTGTGATACTTCCTCGACGACCCGCAACCACCTCTGAAATTCGATTGCTGATATCCTCGGGTAGTTCGTCATTCCATCCGACCTTCTTCATACGCCACAGGTCCTGCAGCAGCATCTTCGCCGTAATGGTGAAGTAGCTGAGCAGACCCAGTGGGTCGAAGACCGATATTACTGCGCTCAACGCCTCTCCATTGGTCGGTGGTCGATGAAACATCTTCACATCATACGGCACCCTGTTCATGGACGTGTTGAAGGTTAGCGCGTCCTCTTCAGCCATCCATAATAACCTAGGGTTCTTCCTGGGCTGTCTTGGATTATGCCCTCCTTGGGCTTTCGTGCCAACAGCTCCTCTGGTTTGTCTTCTATTAAGGCTGCATTGTTCGAACTCCATCCCGCGAGCGTGAAGCCGCCTCCTGGTGTACTTTGGTGACCTGCGTTGCCGTATTTATCGCTTCTTCCAACGTCGAGTAACTGTCTGGTAATCGTCCATGTAATGATTATTTACGATAGCGTTAAGCTCTCGTGGATGCTTCTGCGTGTGCGCACGCGTTATAATCTAACGCTGTACGCGAGGAAAGCGAGCTCCTCGCACCGAAAATCATCGAAGTCATAACACACTCGCGGCGGTCCAGATCGCTTGTTTCCTCGCCACAAGAATAGTTGCGCGGGTTGTTCACGGTCGGATTTTAACACGTAAAACATCTCGCGGATGTCCGCTGACACGCTATTTCGTTTTCCTAAACCTAAACAGTATACCGGTAGGTTCCGTAATAAGTCGGGGTCATCGAGCAGGTAGTCGTTCAAGCATTTGCCTGATGCGCGAGCTGCTGCGTCAAACACTAATCTTAATTTCCTGGGCTTGTTCGGATTACTGACGGCGAAATGTGGCAGGTACCAACTCTTGGGCTTTCCTTTTCTGACCCATTGGCTTCACTAGCATAGCCCTTCTCTGGAGGTTGTTCATCTGTTTCGTATACGCGTCTCGGAACTCCGGTGACTGGTCCATCCTACGTTCGATGGTGCGGTCTTCGAGCTGCCATCTAATAGCTCGGTGGCAGCCTGACGTCATCGTCCCTCCACGGCAGTCCGACTTGGTGTTGCTCGCCGACCCTCTTGATGATGCGCTGGAAGATGTCAACAGCCCGCTTCTCTTCCCGCCTTGGTCTGCTTTTGAGCGATATACCTATCGAGTCGATCTCGTACTGCCTCTTAAGAAGATCTGTCAACTCTTCATCAGTACTGGCGAACGTCTTTACATCCCTATCTAACCGCCCGTTAATGCTCGATATGTGCAGTACCGTTTCACTGTCTTGTTTGCACATTACGCGCGGCGCGGTCCCTTGTAAAACCCATCCTAATAACGTCCTAGCCGCAATGGGTTGCTTACGACGTCCTATGCGTAAATTACGCGTTATAATTAAATGCCAGTTATCTGACCCTATTAATACTTTCGGTTTCGCGTCATTATAACATACCTCGCTCGGTAAGCCACGTAAATGTTTCGTAGACGTCCTTACCGATGGACTGCGAACCTACTGTCAAATTATTTATTGTTCGCGCACTTACGTTATACATTTCATTATTTAGATTTTACGCGTTTCCCTATTGTGACTATTCGACTGTTAGTCTCGCGTTGGTTACTAGATACGCCTCGAATGTTCAGCGACTTCGTCGGTCCTTCCGCGCCTAACTCGCGAGCTAATTCGTCGTCGATCAACGATATCGTGGACCCTTCGTCGAGGAGCGCGTAGGTTTCAATCTCTTTACCACGCGATCCGCGCATTATAATAGGACACACTTTTAATAACACTGACGCACTTTTAGCTGTATTTGACGCGACGAGCACTGTTTCACCTGAATTTGCAAATGTTTCCGGTATCTCAGTCTGGCGGGCGTTAAGTAACGCATGGTGAGGGCGTTGCAGCCGTCGACGCCGCATTTCTTAGCCTTACCTCAGGCGCCGATGCTTGCTGCTTAGACACTTGAAGTACACTCCATCTTCCTTCACCCACCCACCGGCTATCTACGTCCATCTGCACTAATTTCTTACACTTGACTATCGCATGTTCACCACCACAACACAAACACTTAACACTTTCACTGTCACTGTCTCGTGTGGTAAATGTCCCATCGCAGGGCCTATCTTCGCGGCGCTATAAGCCTTTTCGGCGGTGCTTCTCTCTTTACGGGCGCTTCCTAATCGGCGCTGCGGAGGTGTAGGCATGACTTAACACGCGGTCAGCCTCTCATCATAAACCGTGAAAGCGTGACGATATTCGGTTCGTCAGCACTTCCGTAGTGCTCGCCTAATCGCACCAACGTGACCGTAAATGAGGACTTAATTTACTCGTAACTTCCTAGTAAGCATCGGATTTTGAAAGTACCTTTACCGTCGACGTTTTCATTATACAGACGATATTCTGTAACCTAATTGCGAACGCGTTTAACTCCTGAGTGGTTAAGCCTGGGCGCGGAAGACGTCTCAGATCTTCTAACGCGCGATCTATAATGACCTCTAGGCGACCGAAACACTGCTCTAGTGTCCGCATAATATCCGCTGGGTCCATCGCGGTAAACAGCAATGCCGATACTGCCTCCTAGCCTCACCCGTAAACTGTTTCTTAACCTTGCCATATTTTCCGTGTCTGTGAATCCATACAAACGGGTAGATTCATTCATCGCGGCTTTAAACTAACCATTCCGCGGCCGAGCCGTTGAAAATAGACAAGTCCTGTGTTTGCTTCGCGGCGGCTGGTCTGAATCGTACCATATTCTCTAATGCTTCCGCTAGCCGTTCCATACCCCTATCTTTCCTCTCGGGGTGAGCGACCTACCTCTATCCTATTTCCTTCTAGCGATACACGACGATTCGGGGATGTATCGTGGTTATATGGTGACCGTGACCTATGCCTACATCCGACGATACTAGTGGCGATCTAGGTTCCTCGCGGCGATGGCGATGGCGACCTGTTTTGGCGATAGAGTGCGGCATTGGGCGCGCGTTGGCAACGTAACCCTTACGACGTTTCACCTGATTCGATTCTGCGGCGACTCTATCATTCCTATATGCGTGACGTGGTTGTTCGTTATTCGCGACCGTCCTCCCTGGGCATCTTCAACATACACGGGTAGCGCAGGTACGTAATCGGTCCCTTTCCGGTGGGGCCTGCACTCGATCGATGCGGGCGCGGGCTGAGACGGGCGGCAGGGCGGCTCCCCGCACAGTCTCCACGTTATCTAACCATTGGTCGACACGATTTCTACTTTCCAGTTATCTCGGCTCCTTCTAAACTTTCCTTATCGGTATCTTCTTGCAATTGCGCGATGTCCCTAGCATATTTCTTTTTAATTAAATCCTCCTCGATTTGCAACCGTTTCCTTCTAATCGCGGCGAGTTCTTCAGCTGTATTGAACGGGCTGAACGAACTGACGGGGCGCGCGGCGTGGGCTTAAGTACAGCGTCGGTAGCTACGGGCGCGGCGGTATGTATTGTTGAACTCATTTTGGTGACCGGAAGATCTTCAATAATCGCGGCGAGTGTATCTGTACGCGGCGCGGATGTGCTGGCTTCTAACAATCGCTCGGTCGTGGATACGGACATAGCGGGGCACGGCAGCGTGGGCGCGGGCGCGAGCATAGCTGCGTCGGTGGGGCGCGGCGGCGGGCGCCTGTAAACGATAGGTCTGAGGGGACGCGGGGCTTCGAAGATACGTATTCCACCGGCGTATCGTCGTCGTTCTGGCTTCTTGTTTTACGCATGGCTTCTTATCGTCTTCAAAAGAACCTTAGCGTCTTCAAAAGACGCACGTGTTACGTTACCAGTCGACACCGTTAGGGTAACCTACTGGTCGCGTAAACGTGTCTAAAAACGAGAAAGTTAATGTTTGACGAAGTCAGACTATTGTTAGAAACGTAGATACAATTTTAACCGATGATCTTCTGTCTTGATCGATGATCTTCTATAATAATCTTCTCTCTTCTGTACGGTCTTCTGGCTGGATCTTCCAGCTTCGATCTGAATCCTCCAGCTTCGATCTTCTGGCTTCAATCTTCCAGCTTTGATCTTCTGGCTTCAATCCGATGGACCAAGAATTATTATAGATAGAGGGCGTGTGTCAAAATAACTGTTTTAAAGAGATATGTTGAGTGCATGTGTACTAAATAACTGACTTTACTTTGGAATTTACTTCGATAACTTATCACTAAACTAAGAGGACTTTATAAAGAAAAGTGGGACAATTTACAACTTTATATTTAACTATTTCCAATCATCATCATCATCATCATCATTGTGACAAGTCCACTGCTGAACATAGGCCTCCCCAAGGAATGCCACAAAGCACGGTACTGAGCCACCCGCATCCATCGACTTCCCATGTCTTACCAGGTCGTCACTCCATCTAGTGGGGGCGCTACACTAATCCGCCGGTACAGGCACTCGAGAACCTTTTTCCCCATCGGTTGTCGGTTCTTCGAGCTATATGGCCGGCCCATTGCCACTTCAGCTTACTAATCTGTTGGGCTGTCGGTCACTCTGGTTCTACTGCGGATATCCTCATTTCTAAGTTTATCACGCAGTGAGACCCCGAGCATAGCCCTCTCCATCGCTGAGCGATCTTGAGCTTCCTCATCCGGCCAGCAGTGAAGGACCACGTCTCAGTTCCGTGGTCATCACTGGCAACACACGCACTGGTTGTACAGCCTCGTTTTCAAGTTTTGAGGTATATCTGACGAGAAGATGTGCCGTAATTTCCCGAACGCTGCCCAGTAGAGTTGAAACCGTCGATTGACCTCTCGGTCGAAGTTGGACTTACCTAGTCGGACTATTTGTCCCAGGTAAACATATTCGTCAACAACTTCGAGCTTAGTGCTCCAACAACTACCGGCATAGGTGTGACATGGACATTACATGATCTTTGTTTTGTCCATGTTCATCTTAAGACCTATCCGTTGGGAGGCACTATTGAGGTCATTGAGCATAGTGCTTAGGTCCTCCAGCGATTCTGCCATAAGGACTATATCATCGGCAAATCGAAGGTGGTGATGTACTCGCCATTGATGTTAATGCCGTATCCTTTCCAGTCCAGAAGCTTGAAAACGTCTTCCAATGCAGCGGTGAAGAGTTTCGGGGATATAACGTCACCCTGTCTTACACCTCTCTGCAGTTGGATAGGTTTTGTACTCTGGTTCTGTACTCGGATAGCCATCGTAGCCCTACTTAACACTTCAGCACTTCGATATACCGACAGTCAACTTGGCACCGCTGAAGGACTGCAGCACCGCCAAATTTCGACGGAATCAAAAGCTTTAGTCCATACGCGAGACATAGTGGCAAATTGTACTCCTCGGACTTCTGCAATTTGCCGAAAATGTATGTGGTCTATGGTGCTAAAACCTTTTCAGAAACCGGCTTGTTCGGGGTCTGGAAGTCGTTGAGTCTGCGTGCGAGACGATTCGTAATGACTCTCGAAAACAGCACGTAGACGCCGCTCAGAAGGAAATCGGCCTGTAGTTCTTCAAGAGACGTTGTCGCTTTCTTGAAGAACAAGACCACCACACTTCTGCTCCACGCCTCCGGTGTAGTGCCACCATGTAGGACGGAATTAGAGCTTCTGAAGGACTTCAAGTACCGGTTTTCACCCGCTTTCAGAAGATCCGCTGTAATTTCATCCTCGCCTGGGGCCTTGCCGTTTTAAGGTGCTGGAAGCCACTCTAATCTCGCTCAGACTGACGTCCGGGATATCATCGGAATAGTGTCGGATAAGACTCGCTCTTGATGCGATGATGTGTCCAGCTGCCCATAGAACCTCTCAATCTCACTCAAAATCTCAGGTGTCCCGGAAACGACGCTGCCACACTCGGTCTTCAGCTTCGACAGTTGGCTCTTTTTGACTTTGGAGCCCTGGTTCCGCTCGATCGCTTCTTCAATACGAGCTGTATTGAAGTTGCGCATTCCTGCATGCATTTGGAGATCTGTCTGTTCAGTTGCCTGTATGCTATCAAATCTACTGAAGATTGCAGCTTCATTTCCCGTCTAACAGCCATGAGATTAAGAGTGTGATCGGAGAGTTTTTGTGTTCCTCTGCGGCGGGTCTTACCTTAGCTCCGACCGCATGGACAGTTTCCCGAGCTTGTCATTCATATCGTCCACATTGCAATCTTCTAGGCACAAAACGGTTTTGTAACTCGAGCTGAAAGGTTTCGGGACTTTGGATTAGAGCACGAGGGGCTGGGCGGACTTCATTAGACGACACCTCTCAACTTAACGTTTAGTTCAGTGTGCCTCTAACCATTCGGTGATCGCTACCAGTTTTCACCCTCGCGATCACTGAGACATCACTGAACAGTTGGCGTCTAGTCGTCATAATGAAGTCAATCTTTTTTTGTCGAACCGTCGGGGCTCGACCAGGTCCACTTCCTGTGGGGCCGCTTCTGGAAGAAAGAGTTCATCATAAAGAGTCCTCTTTCTCCATGAAGTCGGCCAGCTGCTGTTATGGTTCTGTTGCCTAATCCGAATTTCCTACTTTCAGCTCACCGTTCTCTCTTGTGCCTAGCTTTGCGTTGAAGTCTCCATTAACACCATATAGTGGGTTTTAGAGGAATGCATGGCTCTAGAGATATCCTCATACATTTTCTCCACCTCCTCATCGGGGTGTGCCGAAGTTGGTGCGTAAACCTGTACCTTCAGCGAATACCGTTTGGTAATTCTGAGTATAAGGTACGCAAGCCTCGTCGACACACTCCCAATTTCTACGTTGTTAACGAGAGACTTGTGGACGATAAATCCGACACCTCCTTGGGACAGATGGTCGCCCTCCGGTGATAGAACAAGTTGCCGGATTCGAGGATTACCGTGTCCTCTCCTCTCTTCGGACCTCGGATAATCCTATAATATTCCAGCGCAACTTGTCTATCTCTTCTTCCAGCTCAGGATCTGTCAGTCCTCAGAGTGCGTGCGTTATAAGTTGCCAGATCGAGTCGTCGTAGGTGGCAGAACCTCCACCGGAGATTCTTAGCACTGCCCGCCGTTACCATGGTCGCCACCGTAGCCAGGAATAGCGGGGCCGCCGGGGACTGGGGGCCGTCTCTTCGTAACTTTCTTCATTGGGGGGATACTGCCGTAGTTGCCACGCTTGGCGAGCGGGTTGGCAACCGCAGTTTTTTTATTGTTATTTGCTGTTACCAGAAAGATGCTGCTGCCCATCTTCTGCCTCAGTTTCCCTCTGTCGCCTCTTACGACACCCACGGGAAGATATGGGGTAGTGGATATTCTAACCCGCCACTACACGGGCCTATAATAAACTATTTACAATAGCGGCAATTAAATATCTGTGCAAGGGAATATCTTCTGGGAGTCTTTCTTGAGTCTTCTTTCTTGAGTGCCGCTGTCGAATTGAATGAATGCGGAGCCTTTTTTTTTGCGCCCAATGCAAAGGCACCCTCCGGAAGCGGAGGAGGGAGGTGGTGAATGCTCCTAGCATACCACGCAGCCGGCTGCGTGGTTATGTGGACTCACTTTGAAGAAGTGCCTACCCACTAAACCCCACCTTGGGAACGGCTTTAGCCAGTGGCCTTTCGCCGAAGATTTGATGCGACCCCTTAAGGGATAAGGGGCGCAGTTGGCGATTAGCAGAGTTGCACCAATTAGGCATATTATACATTGGAAGATCAGGCCGAGCCTTGGCCTGGGCGCCAAGAGGCCGTCCAGGTCGGCCGAAAGCTGGTTGGGGGGGTCCGAGAGAGAGTTTCTCGGTCTGCGGACTCGATAGCGAGAGGGAAGTGGGGCTGCATAGGAAGCTGCCTCACGAATAAGGTGATTAGAGTGAGACTCTGAGGCTTTGAAGAAGTTCTCAGAGAGTGAATTTAGGAACTGTTGTATTGTGGGGAGCTCTAAGTCTCGGTGGAGGTCGGTGTTATGGACGTACCAGGGTGTGTTCGTAGCCCGACGACAGAAATAGTTTTACACAACTTGGAGTTTGTACAGGGTTTTAGGTTTTGGGTGAGCAAAAATGGGGGCTGCGTATGTCATGACTGGTCGTATACAGACCTTATAAAGGGTTCGCTTATTGCGGAGGGACATTTTACTGTGTCGGCCCAACATACTGTTGAGCCTACCCAGATAAAATCGCGCGTTTCGAGTTACTCTCTTAACATGGGGCTCGAAAGCGAGCCTCGTGTCAAGGGTGACACCTAAGTATTTGGCGTACGTATATGCCAGGGACAGGGTCCCAACATACGGATTAGGTGGAATGGTAGTGGGGCGGCGTTGTTTATTTTCGAGTGAACGGCGGAGCTCTCCTCCGGGTTCACATCGATACGCCATTTTGGAACCAGCTCCTAAGTCATTAACTGACTTTTGGATCTTGTTCCGTATAAAGGGTAGTGATGTGCCTTTGCAGTAGAGGCAGTGTCGTCTGCAAGAGGAGAGCTGAACACCATTCGACGGTATGGGAATGTCGTAGGTGTACAGGATATAGAGAAGAAGAGCAAGTACGGAACCTTGAGGACACCGGCTTTGATTTGACGCGAAGAGGAGGCGTGCCTTCGTGTCTTAAACGAAAGTGGTCCTTCAAGTAGGAGGCACAAGACGAACAAG
This sequence comes from Parnassius orleans, assembly GCA_029286625.1. Taxonomy (NCBI): domain Eukaryota; kingdom Metazoa; phylum Arthropoda; class Insecta; order Lepidoptera; family Papilionidae; genus Parnassius; species Parnassius orleans. Next base: position 20,625 of record JAGSMP010001884.1, read on the forward strand.
ACGATCAGGGAGACCTATTTTGTGTGGTTTGTAGATAAGGCCTTCGTGCCAGACTCTATCAAACGCTTTCGCTATGTCGAAGAAGACCGCGATGGACTTATGACGGCGAGGATAAAAACAGCTGAGAATAAATTCCACAATACGGTGAACTTGTTGAGGACAAGAGTGTTCTCTCGGAAACCAAATTGGTGAGAGATGACAAGGGTTCATCGTCTGTGGGAAACAGATGGCACCTCATGAGTAAGGATGACTCGTTCAAATAGTTTGCCCATGGCCTTGAGGAGGCTGATGGGACGATAACTGGTAGGGAGGTTGTGGGCTTTCTTGGCTTGGGGATACCAATGACAGTTGCCTCTTTCCACGTGTTGGGAAAGTAACTAAGGTTGAAGCAGGCGTTGAAGATAATAGCTAAAAGGGTTAACACCTGCTCAGGAAAATGTTTAAGGGCTTGGTTGGAAATGCCATCACTTGAGCGCCTTTGGGCTTCAGTCCTTTGATGATGAGATCTCACCATTGTTCAGATTTTTGTCAGTTGTTTCAGAGTTTGATTGGGTCAGAGGCTTTGGGGGTTGAGTTCGGCGGCGAACCTCATCCTCCACTGTCTGGATGTGGGAGGGTCTGTGGGTTGAGAGCTGGGAGAGCATTGAGCAGCAATGCTGTCTGCGAAGCACTCAGCTTTTCCTCGTCCTCAAGGCAATAGTACGGTCGGGGCGAGAGAGAGGGGAGTATGGCGTATACGGAGGCTCTACCATCTGATAGTACGCTGTATGAGAGGAGAGATATTCTCCATGAGATTACTCTTCGAGGTCTCGAGTTCAGCAGCTCTCTTGGCTTTTATTAGGTTGCTAATATGTGGGAAGACTTATTGCCGGGACGACCCGGGGAATATGCCACCTGGTCAGCGTCGATCTTATCAAATCGTCCAGCCGTCAGGTCTAATACGTCAGGAGCGTGGTCGGTGTTGTCAGGGATAGTGAAGACACCGGGACGACAGTGAGGTCGAGAGACTGCGTGATATCAAGCAGTTTCTTGCCACTATGAGTAGTAGTAAGACAAGTTCAATCAGTATGCTTGCGTTAAAATCTCCAAACATAATAACTGAATTGCCTAACGCAGGATGGCCTCAAAATCTTTTTGAGGGGTTCAACTAGGGATATAGCAGGAGCCTATGACGATGGACGGATGTCCAGTCAAGGCCAGCCTGTATGTGGGATAAGGATGTGAGTCTTCTTGTAGTAAATGTACCGCCGCCTTTGCGGTCAGGTCTGTCGTTACGAAGAAGATACTTTTGATGGAGAAGCCTTTGAGGTTCTGAGGTCTGAGGTGGGTCTCCTGGAGGAGAAGGAGGTCGACTTCGCAATCTCGAAGTTAAGCTCAGGAGGTTATTTCGCAAACCGCAGTATTGAAAGAAACAAGCGACAAGCCCTTAGGCTTAATACGTCCGTGAGACTTTGGGATAGTTGTGTGTTCTGTCATAGTGTTAGGCTAAGTTAAATTAACATAACTTAGCTTACAACGAACACAGAAGATTGTGGTGCTCCGCAAGAGCAAAGAGACGGTCCTGAGGGGACCGAGCAGCGCAGTTTGCGCGCTAGTATGGCGATCTCGCCAATGTCGATGCTCCGAATAGCGGCATAAACCGTATTCAGGTCATCAACCATTGAGGGTTGCGCCTGTTGAGGAGCGGAGGAAGTCTGCTGGGGGTCGGCCTTTTTGGGGCCCTAGGGAAGAGTTGGTGGCTGCGTGGGCTGAGAGAAGCCCGGAGGGGGCCGGATGGGGCCTATAGGGGACTCTGATGGGAATTTTAGATGGGAGTGCCGGGAATGTATTATCATTAACCGGCGGTGGAGCTCTGGTGAGAAGGGACGAGGAACTCCCCGGATGACGGCCTAACCTTACGCTCTTCTGGGAGGCGTACGTGTGTAGGACACACGCTCGGCTGTGAAGAGCCTGGTAATACGACGATAGTCTTCTATCGACTCTGGGATGATTTTAATAGCCTCCCCGAGGTTGGTGGCTTGTTTATATTTAATTCCTGCGTTGTAGCAGGTTTTGGAGAATCGGGTGGTGCGCCTTGTATCTGAGGAAGACAGGGGCGGGACCTGTTTTGGCGAGGACGAGGCGCAGCGATGCTGGCTTGGAAAGGGGGGATGTCTATTGATGACAGGGGGGCTGCGGCAGCGATGGGGGCTGCGGAGTTTGAGGCGGCAGCGGGAGCTGCGGTGGTGGGTACAGTGACGGGGGCTGCGTCGGCAGGGGCTGCTGGGACGTGGGGGCGGTTTTTGGCAGCGCGTTTCGGGCCGCGCTTGGACTTAACTACAGTGTAGGGGGTCTCATCAGTCATTGTTCCATCGGAGTCCGTGGAACAGCTGCTGGATTTAGAGTCGGTTTGGGTGGCGGACCTTCTATTCTAAGACGGTAAGGGGGGGGGGATCCCTGTTCTCAAAAGAACAGGGGCTTGTTCTGAAAAGAACAAGACATGTTGTCTTCCAAGAAACAGTAACAGTACAATAACAAAAACAATAAGCGGTCAGATCTCCCTGCCAGGCGGCAGGGGGGCAAAAACGGTAAGTAAAAGGCAAAAGAACTCACCGAGGCGGCTTCTCTACACTGCGTGAGCAGGAGAGCAGAGACGCTAGAGCGAGAGGCACTCAACGTACGGGTACGAGAGCGCGGACAACTAACACGACCGCTCGAGAGCGGTGGCGCAAGCGGAATGATTATGCGGAGCCCAAAAGCCCCTTATTATATTTCCGCGGCGATTGTCTTAAGGTTACCGTTTTCTCACGCGGTGTGCTGTGCGCTCATTGGTTGCCGACCTCACGTGATGTCAAAGTGGTGTGCGGGGTGCGCGGGGCTTAACAGGGTATGAGGTGGCGATGGGGCGGCTGCTCTACTCGCCGTCCGTAACAGCCGCAAAGCAAGGTCCTCATAGGGCATATTTGCCATAGTTGCCACACTTGGCAAGCGGGTTGGCGGCCGCAGTTTTTTATTGTAATTTCGATGTTCAGATCAGAAAGATGGGCATCTTCTGCCTCAGTTTCCCTCTGTCGCCTCTTACGACACCGCCACTACTTGGCAAGAAAAATATTTATGATTTATGATAATTAGACTTGTACTTTCAAATTGTGTGGTGTAAATATATTGTTACAAAATGCATTTTAAAGCGCATCGCGCTTTGAAATTTTAATGTATTAGGTTTTGAAGCGCACTCTCTAGGCTTCAAAATGCTTATATTAAATCCATACATACAATATTCATTATAAACAGCACAGCGCAGCGCTAGCGGGGATTACAGTGTGGGATAAACGTGAAAAATTTTGCGATGCGGAGCGGAGATTACTGGTGGGATTACATCCTCATCATCTATCAACTTCATCGGGGAACGTGCTGCGTACTGAGGGAGACGATGTGGTACAAAATAAAGGCGGAAGCTGGAAGATCTAGCTGTCGCCTTTATTGTGTTCATAGTTTGAAAATGTTGAATCGTTCCAAAATTTTGAAAAAAATTCTTCTTGTTGATATATATTATTATTGTTGTTGTATGATAAAGATCTTCGCATATTCCCTATTAGTCTTTCGTTTTAATAGGTAAGATCAATAATATATTGTTTTTAAAACAAGGATTTTTTAAATATGGAAATAGCAATACCATAACGTTAAAAAGACAAAAAGGAAGAAACAAAAATGTATGTAACCTCCTGCGAAGTCTCATTTCCAGTTATAGAAACCTCATTAAAAAAAAAAACTGTTATTAAGTAGACATTTTATAAATAAGTCAATGCTTTAATATGAATACCGATTACGACCATACATATTTTATAGAAATAGCGTGACAAACGAGCACATAGTCCACCTGATAGTAAGTGGATGCTGTGACCCATATACATCTACATCTATTCTCAATTAAGAATCAAAATGCAAGTGCGTTGTCACTCATGACGACTAAGATAGAATGCCTATTTTTTTTTCTTTTCTTTTCTTCTTTTTTTTTTCTTTTTTAAAAAACGTTACCTCCACACTAGGATTTTCTCCTGTATCTGTATCTTGGAGGCAGTTTACAAACATAAATTGCACGAGGACAAACATCCAGACCCGGAACAATTATTTGTAGAAATACAAATTTGTTCCATGCGCCACGGAGCCGTCTCCGGTCCTTTACATTCACCATACGAGACACAGCAGCATGAAGCTACTATTTTATGCGGATATTCTGTAAGAGCGTCTTTTTCCCGTCGAGCCAACCAATTCGTGCTACTACTAGAATATAGCTGAAGCATGCATGTTCTTCGTCCATATTAATGTTAATGTTCATGATGCGTTAGGAGTTATAACGAAAAGTTACAAATTTAAAAATAATCACTACTTAACACTTGGACCATGCACCAAATTTTTCAAGGCGTTGATCGATGTACAGACGCGTCCTACAACGTCGACTCAAGAACAATTTCGTTTGACATAAAAATGTGAACCGCTTAGACACAAAATGTACCTACAAAAGGTTCTTTACATACAATCATTATTTTCTATTCACGTTATTAGAGCCCTTGTAGACTATAGAGCCCTTATAGACACAAATTGTTTTATACTGATATTTTAGTTGAGCTGCTAGCACCTTCTGCACCAATTAAATGGTTGGTTATGAGTGCTGGTTGGCCAAAGTCACTCTCGAACAATTATTTGGTGAGCTACTCTTGAAGGAATGGAGCGAGAAGTATCTTATTTTCTATTATCTTCGGTTTTAAGATGATTTCAATTAGTAACAACTGCTTTACAAAATTTCTTACACATTCATTATTTTTATACTTGGCGGAAGTTTTTATAGAACGCGGGCTTTTCTTCTTTTATCAAATTTACGATAGACGTTTCGACAAGTAGCGCTATTATGTAACATATGCATGACTTGTAGCCATATAAGCTAGGCCAAGTCGGCCGACTGAACATTCGTCAATTGTCAAGTGGTAGAGCCCGCTGCAGCTATATTATGGTCTTAGCACAAATGTATCGGCCTCGGTGTAGGACCACGCTCACATAATACCAGTGTAAAATAGAAGCTTAATGTTGCTGCGTTTTGTATGGTGAGTGTAGAGAACCGGAGACCATTTTAACTGGAAACGAGGCATTCCATCTTAGTCCTCAGTGGTGACAACGTATTTGCATTTTGATTATAATTGAGGATAGACGTCGATATCTATGGGCTACATCATCCACTTACCATTAGGTGGACTGTGTGCTCGTTAGTTACCCCTTATTCTGTAAAAAAAGAAAAAGTGAGTGCACATTGAGAATTTTGATTTAGTAACAGATTTAGACAGTTCAGTTTTGAAGGCAAATGTGGAGTCCATCAACTGAAACAAATGGACAGCATCATCTTCAAGATAACAACTCAATGTAAAAAAACTGCGGTTACCAACACGCTTGCCAGCGTGACAACTATGGCAAAAACCATTAACCATGAAGGCATTTATGTGGGAGGCCTATGTTCAGCAATGGATTTTATAGGCTGTACTGGATGGAATGGATGGACAGATTCCCTTAGACCGCTATCCCGCATAATTCAGTTACACTACATTTTAATACTGAAATGGCAAAGTAATATGTGGATCAATAATAGAATCAGGCGTTACTTTGAAGTCATTCATTATTTTTAAATTAATTAGCCAAGATATGAGTAAGGTAACGAAATGGTACCTACCTATATAAATTTTCACATCTTTAATTTTAATTATTTTCAGATCACGTAATAGTAAATACTGCAGCCTTCCATTGGCTGCAGTACCATTCTATTACGTGATCCTAGGAGTAATACTGATCTGCGCTATGGGCATAATGAGGTTAGAGATGCGTTGTCACCTTTGTGGACTAAGATGGAATGCTTTTCATTTTCACCGACTTCAAAAGGAGAAGGTACTCAATTAGACAGTGTGTACTTTTTTTGTGTGTTACCTTTAAAGTTTTCTTCGTAAACCGATTTCGATGATTCTTTTTTTTTGAAAGCTGGTGCTTCTCATGGTCCCATATAAATTTGATCAAGGTTTGACCAATAGTTTTTGAGTTATTCTTAATAATTTATATTAAAGTCAGTTGTAAAAAATTAATTTTAAATTGTGTAACTAATGACGGTGGTGTGACTTTCTAGTGTAGTGCTGTTGGAAGTAGTGGTACTGGGATAAACTGTGACGAGGATAGTGCACGCAAAGAGGGAAGGCAGGTTTTCTTCAATCTAGGTAAGACACATCATTTTATTTCATAAGGATCTTAGCTAATTAATTTTTAACATCTTTACTATAATGGATTTCCTAAAGTAACGCCTAATTCTATTCTATTACACAAAATAGAAACATTGTAAATAAGGGACACCATTTTCGATTAATGGTGAATTAGTAGATAGGATAAAAGCTAGAATTCTTGGATTAATTGTAAATGATGAGCGGTCGCAAGAAAATGTTTTACCGATTAAAGTTCTTTATCAAATTAGGATTTATAGTGTTGGAGGTTCGGGAATAAATAACGTCTAGTGATCTTGACTGTAGATTTATTACTGTCCAATTCATCTATCGTACATACACATGAACATACACTACACTACACCCATCAGCAAAAGAAAAAAAAATATTATAATAATAATTTTTTTTTTAATGTTACACAACTTGGAGTAAAAATCAAAAAAGGTGTAAATTATTTTAAAATATTAACATTCTTAATCATATAATAAAAAAATATATCGTAAACACTTTATAAGTAGAAAATTATTTAAATTTTAAGTAAAGTTTATTTGTATACATAGTAATAATAACAATTTCATTATTTTATATATGGTCTAGTGCGATTTTTTGTATTGACTTATGTTTACCTTTATAATCTATTGTTACATTTGGTTCACAATCTCGATAACCTGAAATGGTCCTATATAAAGAGGATCGAATTTGCTTACACGTAATTCATTCTTAAGGAGTATCATATCACCGGCATTATACTTAATTGGATTTGTATAATAATCATACTTTGTTTTCCTACCTGTTTGCTTAAAATTAAATTATTTTGCATCATATTGCGATTTTTGAAGTCTATATCAAGTTGCTGTGGGTAATCATATGTATATATAAAGGGTCTATATCTAAAGTTAAATTAGTTGGCAAACGGCAAAGCTTCCCAAAACAAGCTCATATGGAGTATACTTGGTTTCCGTGTAAGTGTTATTATAACCGAAACACCAATACGGCAACCAAGTACCCAATTATGTGGTTCATTACCTGTTTGAATTCTGAGAAATGACATCAGATTTTTGTATGCTTTAAGGAACCTATAGATTGGTGATGGCATGTTGACGTTACCTGTTGATATTGAGTATACGGCACACATCTTTCATCACAGTTGAGACAAATTCTGTCCCTTGATCAGATATTATTTGTCGAGAATACCATATCTCAAAACAAAATTATTTAAGAGATGCCACTGAAATAGTATCCTTATTTTTCAATGGATAAGCTTCAACATATTTACTTAGATCACACTGTAGTGTGAGTATATAAACATTACTATCATTATCCTTACATAAGGGCCCTACTAAATCTAAGTAAACTCTGTCAAAAGCAGAATATCCCGTATCGGTTATAACCATTGGTCTTTATATATTTATTTAAGGTTTATGTCGCAAACACTTGTCAGCATCGATTAACATAATTAGTAACATCTTTCTCAATCCCCAAAAGAATCTTTTCTTTATGTTGTTTATCATTCGCTTATACCGGCGTGCCCGCTAGTTGGCAACAAATGATAGTCGTTTAATATTATACGTTTTGTCTCATGATCGTCGACCTTATGGACACCATACAAAATTAATATTCGCGGTCCGGACCTATTTGGTGTCTCATTTATAACACGAGTTAACTCTTTAATTAATATATTATTATTATTATTTAGTATAATATACAGACGATCTATCTTTCTTTATTACAAAAGCAATCCAACTCCTCACAAAGGCATCTCGTGCACAATATGATCGGAAAGAAGGATTTACATAAATAGTTGACTTTGGTGAGACAAAACAAAATAACTTAGAATTAGAATAGAACTTTTCTTTCATTCTGTTTATCTTTTTCCCATTCTTTTCGTCTACAACAATAATTCAGTGCAATCCTTTGGTTTTTAAGTGTTCCCACGACTTTGGGTGATCAGTCCAATCGTTGGTGGAAACCTTATCTACTATAGTTGTCAACTTATCTTGTGCTACCTTTTCATCCATCCGCTTTTGCGCTCTTGTTAGACAGATATGACCTTTCATTCATTTCTTCAAATCTTCACTGAGATTTGGATGCGTGACAAAGCATCTGCAGCTGCATTGTCAGCTCCCCTTACATACCTGATAACAAACTTATATTCCCAAGCAATAACCTAAACTTCGTAAGTCTACTTGACGGATTTGTCATGTTGAATAAATATACGAGGCTTATGATCTGTTTCAATAATGAATTCGCGTCCATATAAATAAGGTCGAAAGTATTTTACTGCCCATACTATCGATAATAATTCCTTTCGATAGTAGGATAATTTTTCTTCGGCTTTGTTCAATGTGCGACTAGCATATGCAACCGGTCGTCCGTCATGATTACATAAAACTGAGCCTATAGCAAACCAGACGCGTCAGTTTTTAGAATAAATTTATGATTTTGGTCAAAATTTGATACTGGAGTATGGAGGAGTCAAAGCTTTTTGAGCATTGAAAAGATGTTTTACAGTTTTATCCCAATGAAATTTGACATTTTTGCGACATAAATTGTTTAGAGGTAAAGCGATTTCAGAAAATTTGGTATAAATTGATAGTAATTCGCAAACGCTACTAGTCTTTTTACATCGTTGGTACTTTGAGGAATTGGGTAATTTTGTAATACTGATATCTTTTGGGTTTAATACCTGGAAGAAACAACATGGCCAAGATAAAGTAGTTCTTTTAGAAAACACATTTTTAGGGTTTAACTTAAGTTTACTTTTCTTAAGCGAGATAATATTTCTATTAAATTTTATTGTGGTTATCTAAATTTCGGCCAAAACAAATGAGGTCATCTAAATAAGTGAAGCTCGTAATTTAAACCAGCCATAGATATTGTAATTGAAAGGAACTTGGGCTTGTCTTTAAGCCCATTGGCATTCTGGTCATCTGATATTGACCAGAGGGTGTAGTGAAAGCTATACCTTCTACTAGATGGATTAAGGCTTAATTGGTAAAATGCTTGATTAAGATCAGGTGGAAAATACATTGCCCTGATAAAGAATCCAATATGTCCGTAATATTGGGTAACGGAAATTTGTCATTCATAATACAGTTGTTTAATTTTCGAAAATCAATAACCAAACGCCAGCTCCTGTCTTCACCGTTTTCTGATTTTTTAGGTACAAGAAGTACAGGACTTGACCACTCGCTACAAGATGGTTCAATAATTCCGTCTTTTAACATATTTTTGACTTGTTTTTCTATTTCGTTTCTCTGAGAATAAGGTAATCGATACTGTTTCACATGCACTGGGTCACTATTAGGTTTTAATTGTATATTATGTTCGTATAAATTACAAGTTGTTAATTGATCTCCTGGTATAAAATACGTCGGAAAATTTTGCACAGATATTTATAATAGAAGATTTTTTCTTTATTTAAATGATCTAAATTTAGTAAATTTAACATTTACGAACACGTTCGGGATTAATGAGACTTTTATCAAACTTACAAATTGAGTAATTATATAAACTATCGGTTTCGGGTCTAAAATAACTAAGATTAATTTGATCCTCCTGTGTATTTAATATTTGTATTGGTATTTTCCTCGTTATTTACTTTGACAATTCCACCAGACAGAAAACTCCTCGCATAACTCTCTCGGAAAGACGACAATCTTCTTTCATACTCGTGTTGATATAAAATAAACTCACATCTCGGAGGTATACTCAAATATGTATTATTTCCCAAAATACCCATATGCAATGGTAGTTACTAATTCATTCATATTATGCAGTGTAATATTATTCAATTCAAAATTTATGTTACAATTAAACTTACGTAAAAAATCTATACCTAGAATTCCAGAAGTTTCAGACGGCAATTGCTTTATAACATGAAACTTATTATTAAATTTCAATCCGTTAACAGACAATGTTAAATAAACATATCCCACGGTTCGTAATTTGCCTCCAATTCCGTTTATTGTAATCGGTTTCTTTTGTAATGATATGTTGAGCTTAAGCGTGTCATATTTAATTGCGCATAAAGAAGCCCGGTATCACAAGCCATCTACATTTGATACTACCTATTGCTAACTCAACACAATTACTATATTCGCAAACAAATATACTATGAGTCTCGAAAAATTCTAAATTATTATGGTTATTAGGGTTAATTTCAACATTTTGAGAACTTTGTGATACGCGATATTTTGGCGTCATAAAATTAATTCGTTGGGTATTGTAAACCACGAAAGATCCGCGATTCTGGTATGAGTACTTACTGTAATTACCGCAGTTACCTTTTTTCCACGATGTTGTTGATTTCCCGCGAAAACTGTTGGGTACGGGTTTCCTCCAGTTGACGCTATTTTTTGCATGGGTAAAGGTATGTTTGACGTGGTACATTATTGTATGTATACCTACCGCAAATTTTACGCATTCCTGAACCACCTCGATTCCCGAAAAAATCGATGGTTCGGTGTACTGTTAGGTCGAATACAGGACGCCTCCTCATCCTTTGCTGCTCTAATTGTTTCTTTTAATGTATTATAATTACGTGCTGACAAAATAGTACTGAGTTGTCGATTTCAAGCCATTTGTGAAACTTTATAATAATCTTTTCATTTATCGGACGTAAAATTTTATGCGCTTGGTCGCCATCATTGGGAAATCGTCAAATCTACGAATAATTGTCGATTTTATGCCATAATTATCTATGGAACTACTATTTTGCCTTATTTGCATTAGTTCGTTATGAATGGAAAAAGATTTCTTTGTTAAAAGATGGTTCCATATCACTTATAAGCGTCTTGCATGAGTCATAGGAATCTAATAGGCGTAATTTACGCTTTCATTCAAACGAGTTTTTAAAACAATTTTATTAACATAGACTTACCTTCTTCTTTAAGCGAAGAGCTATATAACTCTATCGAGTCCATCAAGGTTTGGTGACCGACTTCCCGTCATCACTGGCAGGAGTGACACAGCAGTTTTAAAGTCGAAACTTTCCATGGTGACTACTTTTCGAATAGTGCCCTCGGAAGTTGATTGAGAACTGTAATCCTTACTACAAAAGTTTTCTATTTGTATATATAAGTCCTTAATTAAATCGCAATATGATTGTATTTCAACTAATGCTTTACTCTTAATTTGTTTACTTTTATCTCTTTATTTAAAATTATTAAACAATTATCAATCCTCACGTAACTGTATTGATTCTCTAAGGTTTTGTTGTAAAATACTTTTAGTTCGTTTAGCATAACTTAATTTAACCAAATTATTTTTAATACTTTTAAATTTTTCATATATAATTATTAATTCACTAGACATGAAAATACAGTTAAAAATACACTTAAAAATATACTAAAAATACAGTGTATACATGGCTATTTTGAATTAATATTAATTTCTTAAACTTAAACTATTATATATTTTTAATTTCCACCTTATGTCCATTTTTTTTTTCACTTTGACGCATTCGTTGTCTCCGGTGACCATCGTGGCGGCACTGGCAGCATACACGGGTACACGAGGTCCTGGGTCAGGCGACCGCACAAAAGAGCGACGCAATATTACTTCATCTCATTCCGCATCCAGCTTGTATGACACCTTTTATATATTTTGTATACACCATAAACAAGAGCCAAGCCCAAAACTGTATATTATAAGCAGCACGACGGATATCCCAGATAGATGGCTTTTATTTCCTCTATATGTGCAGAATTTGAGCCCTGAAGTATCTTCGTAATGAACACTTGGTCTTTCTTAAGTTCAGAACGACACATTTTTTTTTTTTTTTTTATATATAAGTCCAATATTATTTATTCTTCATTTTCATATTTAATTTGTATTCCACATATTTTTAAACGCGGCTCATGATCGAACCCAGGCAGACCGATGAACTGGCAGGGTCGCCATATAGTGTTGGGAGGTTCGGGGAATAAATACACGTCTAGTGATCTTGACTCAGATTTATTACTGTCCAATTCATCTATCGTACATACACATGAACATACACTACACTACAGATTTGCTAAGTACAAATATTAAGATCCAGCTAGTTATATCTCTGGTGTTGTCGAACTTTGACTACATGGATGTTATGTACGGTCCTCGCTTACTTAATCAAACAAAAAACATTATTCAGAGTGTTCAAAACGCATGTGGACGGTTTTGCTTTAGTAAACCACCCCGTACTCATATCACACCTTTTCCTTATAATACTAATACGATAAAAATGAAAGGTAGACGCAACCTGCATATTATGGCTTGCTTATTGTTTAATATATTAAAATATCGTACTCCACCCTATCTCGCAAATAAACTGTCCCAATTTCTATCAAACAAGGATCCAATATCAAATAAGGCGGCCTAAGTGGTCTCTAACAGTTCCAACCTGTCGTATTCAGTTATTTCGGGGTAGCCTTAGATTCACAGTCTCAAAATGCTGGAACGATTTGCCACCCCTACTGTATAGTCTGACATCATTATTGGTTTTTAGAAAAAAATACAAAATTAATGTTCTTTATTTACAAAATTATTTACAGCTGCCTTCAAAAAGACAAATTGTACTGACTCGTAATTTATAAGTAGTAGTAGTAGAATTTATAATTATTATTATATATTGTTGGTAATAAATAATTTTGTATGCAATTATCATAAAATTGCTGTAAATTTCACAGTACGCAAGCAACCCGGGTTCAATCCCCGCTGGCACCAATGAAATTGTTAATTGCAATTTTAAGTGCTGATTTACCATATGCTCGGCGGTGAAGGAAAACATTGTGAGGAAACCTGCATATCTGAGAAATAAGAAAAAAATATTTCGAAGACATGTGAAGTTTACCAACACGCATGGGGCAGCGCGGACATTTCTGCCCTAAAACCCTCTCCCCGTAGTGGCGGGTAAGAATACTCACTACCCCATCTTCCGTGGGTGTCAAGAGGCAACAGAGGGAAACTGAGGCAGAGGATGGGCAGCAGCATCTTTCTGATTACAGCAAAACAACAATAAAAAAACTGCGGTTGCCAACCCGCACGCCAAGCGTGGCAACTATGGCAATATACCCCCCATGATAGTAACGAAGAGACGGCCCCCAGTCCCCGGCGGTCCCGCTATTCCTGGCTACGGTGGCGACCATGTTTACGGCGGGGCAGGGGGTGCTAAGAATCTCCGGTGGAGGTTCGGTTGCCACCTACGACGACTCGACCTGGCAACTTATAACGCACGCACCCTAAGGACTGACGAGAAGATCCTTAAGCTGTAAGAAGAGATAGACAAGTTGCGCTGGAATATTATAGGATTATCCGAGGTCCGAAGAGAGGGGGAGGACACTGTAATCCTCGAATCCGGCAACTTGTTCTATCACCGGGAGGGCGACCATCTGTCCCAAGGAGATGTCGGATTTATCGTCCACAAGTCTCTTGTTAACAACGTTGTAAAGATTGGGAGTGTGTCGACGATGGTTGCGTACCTTATACTCAGAATCACCAAACGGTATTCGCTGAAGGTCATAAGGTTTACGCGCCAACCTCGGCATGCATTCCTCCAAAACCCACTATACGGTGTTAGTGGGAGACTTCAACGCAAAACTAGGCACAAGAGAGAACGGTGAGCTGAAAGTAGGGAAATTCGGAATAGGGCAACGGAAATTTGGCAAAGCAGCTGGCCGACTTCATGGAGAAAGAGGGACTCTTTTTGATGAGCTCTTTCTTCCAGAAGCGGCCCCACAGGAAATGGACCTGGTCGAGCCCCGACGGTTCGACAAAAAATGAGATTGACTTCATTATGACGATCAGACGACAACTGTTCAGTGATGTCTCAGTGATCGCGAGGGTGAAAACCGGCAGCGATCACCGAATGGTGAGAGGCACACTGAACCAAGCATTTAGTTGTAATAAAAAATATAAGTGTGTTCGGTAAGTACCTACCTATCTAACTATAAAGAAATAAAACTGTAACGTACTTATCCGTCCTTACGTTATCGTTACTCCGTGGCGCACAGGCTTAGCAATGAGTTGCTGCGCTAGAGTCTGTGGGTTCGGATCCCGCACGGAACAAGTATTTGTATGACCTACAAATAATTGTTCCGGATCTGGATGTTTCTCCTTGTGCAATTTATATTTGTGAACTGCCTCCATAATACAGGAGAAAATCCTAGTGTAGGGGTAACGTTTGTAAAAAAAAACTTATCCGATTATAGTGCTACCTACTACATACATAAAAATTATGAACCTATTGAGTACTGACGTACCTTGATAGTTTAGCTTTAGCTAAATTATTATAGGTAATGTATCTTTTCAGAAGACGTCGATTACAAAGTACTGAAGACGATGATGACAAAGAGAATATAATTAATATATATATATGTATATATATATATATATATATATATACTAAAAAAGTACCTAGTATGTAATACAAGGCGAAAACTATATTGTTATAAGTTTATAAGATTGTAAAATGCAAAGCGTAAACTTACTACCAAGCCAATGTATCTACAGAACTTCCAGTGCAATGGTGATTCGCGCTTGACTAGCAGTAGAATTTATGCAGTGGTTTAGAATCGGTTTGCAAAATTTCTTATAGGTATGTATATGTAGGTACTTGCATAGACCTACTACCAACATAATTACATACGTAAACGGCTGTCACATTACATACATACATGGCGAAAACTATAAAACTCAAGCTTCCTACTAAACCAACAATGGGCGGATCCTTTCACTATAAGAGGAAATTTCCAGTATAAGCTGATCTCGCATTGTATAGGCTTTCCGTACAATGAAGAGTCAATTTATACTGGAATTTTAGCTTTATGAGTAGCCGTTAGTATGTACAATGAAATTAAATCTGCGACATATAATTTTATGTTCATTTAATGACAAGTTAATATTAAATTATGACTGAAAATTTTATCGTCAGATAATAGTTTATTTTACTCTAAAAAAAATCGCTTTGACCTCGTGTTCCCGAGATGTGGGTGAGAACGAGTGGCGCGGGGAAGTGGGAGCGAAATTAGAATTTGAGCTGAGGTAATATATATAGGCCCTTAAATAAGTGAATATACGCGATAAAATCCGTAAAAACTAGTTTCATTTAAATTGAGTGGACTGTAAGATCTCTTGTCACATTTTATAAAAAAAATCTTTAATCTACTCAGATACGTCGTAAAGCCACGTCGTATTGCATTAACAAAGCACGTAAGTGTATATAACTTATATAGTTAATTTTCTCAATGCTCGTCACGATCTACACGTTGCAATTCATTTAGGTAGGTTGCGCAGTATCGCTATAAATAAAAAAAATCTTTGAGCATTGAAATTTCAGTTTTTAACTGAAGCTAATGATATTCCTATAAGTCCAATTAAAAGCGTCAAAAATCAAACTTTTAATAAAAAGTTACTCCATATGTAAGGAACTATAAAGATTAAAAATAAAAATGATACTCGCGTGTTTGTATGTTACTCTAATTGGCTTTTTTGTGTTAAATAATTGTAAAAAAAAATTAATATTAAGAATGTTTTCTACAAATTATAAACATAAAAAATTGCGCAATGTCAAAACAACTGGCTTCTGAAAACATGAATAACCATTTTTAAAATGTTTGTTTACCTGATTATCTATCCATCTGTGTCTCCTTGTCTGTCTGCCTATTCGGACTAAACTTCGAAATGGCTAAACCGATTGTGATGAAACTTCATGAACAAATAGAAAGCAATTCCAGAATTGTCTAGTCTATAATATTTTATCCGAAAACGTGCAAGATATTTTTTCTTAAATAGAAAATTTTATCAAATAAGTGTTTTTTGATGACAATCTCTTTATTTGCAAGAGATATATAATTTTACATAGTTTCGAACAAAACTTTTTTTGGATTGTAATTTTATACAGTAAAGGCCACTTTCACTTCTATCTCTTACAATTATAATGAAAAATCTTTTTTTTTTTTACTTCAATACCATTAAAAGAATTATAAGTGTTGAAGGACAAGGTGGTAAGATGTTTTTTACGTGAAATGAATAGATCTTCAATTTTTTTAAAACCAATTTTTATACTTTGCATAGCTTTGGAGATAACATGAAAAAATTATAAATAAAATATTTAAAGTGGTTATCAATAGTTGACCTACTTGTCGTTAGACACTATTATAATATATCTGCAAATGTACTATGCGGACGAATTCGCGACTAATAGCTGTTTCTGGATAAAATACATAAATAAACTTTGTCTGAGCTTTAGAGGCTATTATGTGGAAATTATTTTATTATTTTTCGTCCCTTGGTTTTTACTTTTACTGAGTGTTAATGTTAGTAACTAAATTAAGTTATCAATTTTGTCAGCAGGTCATGTTGCTTTTGTTTTGGTCTGTGGTCACATTGTCCGCCTTGGTGCTCTACTTCCGTCAGTTGTACACCAGGTTCAGCGGATATGGAGTCAAACAGTTCAAGCCGATACCAATTATTGGTAACATGGCTCGCATTATACTACGCATAAGCCATCCATCTGACGATATGCAAAGACTTTACAACGCCTTTCAGGAAGAGAGGTAATATTATATAAAGTTTTTTAGTTTTAAGAGAAATCTGGAGTGGAACCAACAGTTTTACGTGCTTTTCCGCCAACTTGCTGACTCCGGGCTGCTACTGAATATTTCTTGACAAAAAGTCAATATCTGATTTTGGCCCGAACCGACATTCGAATCCGGGATCTCATGATCAATAACCGCATTTACGAACACTACACCAACAAGGCAGTCGAGGTTTCATAATATTATATATTAGGTGGAAGGCAATGAACTCGTGGTAGGACTTCCTTTTCTGCCTCTTACCCATTTATGCTGACAAGCGTTAGTACTTGTACTGCTTTGTCATGTCGTCACAAAACGTCAATCATTTAAATGTGACGAAGTGAATAATGCTATATCAAAATTAGTGCATTGGTTTAACGTTAATAATCTACATTTAAACGGAAATAAAACTAAATGTATTAAATTTACAACAACGAATGTTAAAAATCTGGGTACCAGTGTGTTTTTAAATGGGGAAGAACTGAGCCCTGTTGAATCCACTGTTTTTCTTGGCATCACTCTCTTCAGTGGGGCCCCCATATATCCAAACTAGCAAGCAGACTAAGTCCTGCAGCCTATGCTGTAAAAACGATTAGAGGTCTCACTAGTGTCGAAACAGCTAGATTAGTTTATTTCAGTTATTTCCATAGCATAATGTCTTATGGGATTTTGCTATGGCGAAATGCGGCTGATTCAGAAACTATTTTTATTTTACAGAAGAGGGCCATTAGAGCTATTTACAACCTAAAATCGAGAGAGTCTCTTAAAGATAAATTTAAAGAAATAAATATATTAACTTTGGCCTCTCAGTATATTTACGAAAATTTAATTTATGTTCACAAAAACAAAGGTAATTTTAGTAAAAAAAGTGATATACATTCTGTAAACACTAGGAACAAACACAAGCTAGTGATACCAGTTTTTCGACTCCACAGAGTCAGTAATTCATTCTTGGGGCAATGTATACGCTATTACAACAAGGTCCCGAAAAGTGTACAGGCTCTCTCTATTATCAAATTTAAATGTTTTGTTAAGCTGAAACTGTATAAAAAGGGTTATTATAGTATAAATGAATACATGATTGATAATAACCCCTGGGAATGAGGTGGTCGCTTCCAAGCAGTTTCTAAAATAAATTTTGTACATAAATAGTTTGTACAACCATTAATGTAAAATTTACTTTTAAAAAAAAGTCCCGCTGGATTTCTTGCTGGTTCTTCCCAGGACAGAGTTTTTTTTTCAAACCAGTGGTAAAGTAAAAAATGACTTTCAATAAGAATTACACATGTAATCTATATTGAATAAAAAAATATTCTATTCTATTTGTTCCGATCTGAAGGGTATGAAAATCCCGTATAATTTAGGCTGTGAAGCATTCCATCTTAGTTCAATAGTTAGTCCTAAGGCAATAAATTCGCTATCAGCTCTGATGACAGCAAATATGTTGCCTTCTTTTTTGAAGTTTTTGTAAGTGGCTACTGTTGCCCGTGGGCTTCAGTAGCCACTTACCACCAGGTGGATTGTAGTTTCGTTTATCACTTCACTTATATAAAAAATCTTAATACTTATTTTTAATTGTAGACATTTTGTAACTTATTACCTGATAGCCTGCCTGAGAGTATTTGAATATTACTTCGCGATTTCAGTATTAAAATAGTGTAAGGTAATAAAAAAGACTACCTCGGATAATATCGAAAAGTACATGAGATTCTGAAGCAGCCAGATATGTTCTTGGAAATCGGGCAGGTGCCTTCTCATACCGAGTAAAACTCCAGAGAAGTACCCTTCAGCGTCAACGAGGAGTCACAAAGTCTCCATATGGAACGCGACTGCGGCTCCGATACTGCTACAATGTAAATTCAGCCTATCCTGAAAATGCTTACGAACACCCAAGCCCCGCGAAGCTACCAATAGTTCGAGACTACGTCGAATTATCATTCCCTTATAAGTGAATACGTGTGTAAAATACAAGTTCAAGTGACAAATGAGCATTTAGGCCTTCCGATGAAATAGATATCGTTGCTTGTAGAGACCTATATCCATACTTGTTAAGAGATACTTTGTCAACACTGAGGCTGAGGACTAAGAATGTCTCGTTACCAGAAAAATGGTTCTCTGATTCTGGTTACTTAGAATACGGAACACTTATTAAAGTGTCCAGTCATGGCTATTACAAGAAAGACTTATGTCAATGGACAGCTCACAGTTTAATGAAAATAAAGAAAAGCAGGAAAAACATTGAAGGTTATGATTATTAACTGCAATTTTATTTTTCGTTCTTTAGATTCGTAGGAAAGTTTGAATTTCTAAGTCCTATGGTAATGATCAAAGACATAGAACTGATAAAGAAGATAACAGTGAAAGATTTTGAACACTTTCTGGACCATCGCTCTTTTGTTAACGTTAATGTTGATCCTATCTTTGGAAGGAATCTGTTCTCATTGAAAGGTATCGTAATTATAATAGCCAATCTATATATAAAATCAATTTTTATTTACAATTATTTATTCTATTGATCATAATATTAATATTATCTGTAATTACTGTTACTGGATATCCTTTTTTTTTGTTAACATTGACTATGAAATAATCTTCTATTATTGATTTTTGAAATGTACCGCTCAATAATAAACTGTTTGAAATAATTTATGAAACTTTTATGGATGCCATATACGATCCACTTTAAGATCAAAATTGCGGCGCGCTTGAAACGGCGTCCAGTTTGCAGTGCATCCATATGGATCATTCAAGATCAAGTTCGCCGTTAAATTTGCATGATGCCGCAACAGTTGAACCACGGCGTCTCTCGCTTATTGGTATTCTTTAAATTGGTAGTAGTTTTCTTTGTTATGTTACTTTCATAAGATCTTGTAACCTTATAACTGAGAATTTATCATTGAAAACTTTAATATGAAACGACACAGTTAAAATGTGCACGATGACTATTAAGCCAGGTGTCTGTTTAGAAGGCTTTGTCTGTAATGTTGCTGCTGTTAGGTAACTATTTTCCTATGTATTAGGCAAAGAATGGAAAGATATACGATCAACATTACGCCCTGCATTCACGAGCTCCAAGATGCGTTTGATGGTTCCATTTATGGTTGAAGTTGGGGAGCAAATGATAAAATCACTTAAGAAAGAGATTCAGAAATCTTCAGGTATTTAATAGCCACTTTTTTACTAATTATAAGCTAATTCTTGATAACAACATATAATCATTACAGCCCAACGCTAAAAACAGGCTTCCCCAAGGAACGTCACAAAGCACGATCCTAAGCCACTAGCATCCATCAACATCCTGTATCTCTTACCAGTTCATCACAAACTAGTGGGGCCTTGATCTTCGCCTACCTGTACGAGGCTGCCACTCGGGAACCTTTCTTTCTAATAGGTTGTCGGTTCTTAGAGCGACCTTGAACTACCTCAAATTCCTCATAAGGACCACGTCTCAGATCCAAATGTCATCGCTGGAAATATGCACTAGTTGAACAATCTTGTTTTTAATTTTGAGGTTTACGTGACGAAAAGGTCTGTCGTAATCTCCCGACCGCCGTCCAGCTGAGTTAAGTCTGTAAATTGAGCTCTTAGTCGAAGTTGGACTCACCTAGTTGACATAATGATTTCTTATATTTACGCGAACACTACACATTGAATGAAACTAATTTTACTTATTTTATCACGTTTAATTTTGATATTTTAATTACCGACGTTCCGGGTGCTTAACAACACCCATGGTCCCTCCGTGACTATGGAAATTAAAATTAAACGTGATAAAATCCGTAAAATTAGTTTCACTTACATATTTGGACAATTTGTCCTAAGCAAACATACTTATCAACCACTTATCATTAAGGTCATTATCGGTGTAGCTCTAGATTGTTTATCACTGCCTTAGCTTAAAAGTATATTCCATATCATTTCTATTTTCAATACTCACTAATCTCTTTTCTCGCACACTCGTTGAGATTGAAGGGTAAGACAAATGCTGGTAACTATTCCCTTCCTATGTTGTACACATTTTGAAAAATAAATGTATTGACAAACGAACTTACAGTCCACGCTACTGTAGTCCATGGTCATTTGCAGTCATATTAAAACAAACAAGACTACAGATGCTTGGTCACCTCTGAGAAATAAAATGGAATGACTCACAACCTTTTTTTATAGGAGAGGGTGCAAATGAGCATACGGCTCACCTGATGGTAAGTGACTACCGCCGCCCATGAACAACTGCAACACCAGGGAAATTTCAGATGTGTTGCCGGCCTTTTAAAAAGGAGTAGGTACGCTCTTTTCTTGAAGGTCCCTAAGTCGTATCGGTCCAGAAAAATCGCTGGTGGTAATTGATTCCACAAGGAAGTTGTGCGAGGAAGAAAACATTTTCTAAATCTCACAGTGGTGGACCGCCAATCATCCAGATGGTATGGATGGTATCGCGAGTTTTGTCGCGATGTGCGATGGTGAAATTGAGCGGCTGAAATTAGTCCGAACAATTCCTCAGAGCACTCCCCGTGGTAGATGCGATAAAATACGCAAAGAGATGCAACATCTCGTCTCATCATTTCGTGTACTTGACCTAGGGGTAAAAATGGATTCAAAATTAACATTTTCCGAATATATCGATACAATAGTGGCGAAAGCATACAAAATTTATGTTTTGTTTTACGAGTCAGTAAGCCCTTTTCAGACATTGGATGTTTACGAGTACTATACTTTGCATATGTCAGAAGTATTCTGGAGTATAGTAGCATAATATGGAATCCTCAATATGTGACGTATATTCAAAAGTTGGAGAATATTCAGTTAAAATTTTTAAAGCACCTACACTTTCGATTTTCTCGCCGCTTTTCAGATGATAGCGAGTAGTCTCCACTACAATTACATGCCTCTTCAAAGTAGACGAACATTAATTGATATGTCCTTTCTACATGGCATATGTAATAACCACATAGACTGTTGTGAATTAGCGTTACAAATTTTAAGATTTAGTGTTCCAAATATACGAACTAGACTTACAACACTTTTTGCTACTGAAAACTTAAAAGAACTAACTATGCTCAAAATTCGATTGTCAATAGGCTTCACAGAATTTATATTCAAACATTTAATTCAATTGATATCTTTCACTCTTGTAAAACTTCATTCAAAAGTGAAGTTGCCAAGGTACTTTGTAAGAATATGTCAAATTATAAACTAATCTATAAATTTAAATAGTAAATAGCAGTAATAATATAAATGCAAGAAAGTTTTTATAGCAGGTATTAATTGGATACATAAATATACACTATAATTTACATACATCATGTCTTTATTTATTACATTTATCTATTTATTTTAAAATATCGTTATTTAATTAAACTTTGTATTACGTTCACATACACACACACACATTCACTCACTCTCACATACACACACAAACATACACACTCTTCCGCACTTAAACAAATTTCGAGCGCTTTGTTTACCTTTAGATATCCTTGCGATTTTCCTTTCGTTTCGATTTCGATTTAATTGAACTTAAAAATTAAATTTAAAAATTAAATTTAAATTTTAAAATTAAATTGGATTAAAGTTTAAAAGTGAAGGGTACGGCCTTACGTTTCGTTTCGATAATCAGTGAAACTCTTTCAAGAATTTCGGTAGTTCGCGCCGCGTGTTCTTTAAATAGACTCCGGTTTTATTACTTTATAAATTCCTCTTTGCGTGCTAGGCTGTTTGCGACCGTATTTTTGCTCCACATAGGGTAGGTTTAGGCCGGCCACCGTCGGGTCCGGCGGCCGTTAGGCGCCCCGTGTGGGCCTCGCGTCACACGTTTGCGGACAAGGTCGCGCGCTATTCCGGTATTCCCACGCAATTTTCATTGGTAAGTTTTACACAATAACATCTAACACATACACAATTATTATATTTAAGTACCTATATTGTTTTTAATATCATTTCTCCCCACTTTGGGGGGACTTTTAAATTTTATTGTTAGTTTTTGTTGGTGCAAAAGACGTAACGGGACTGGTGACCGTTACGGGTTTTCGCACAACACCTTGCCATCAGCAGGGTATCAGGATCCTTGTATTCTCTTGTAATTCTCTAGTAGCTGGCCCTATTAAAATGTGCTAAGATGTCGACGATACAGGACGTGCAAAGGGAGGTGCTCCGCTTTCTAGCGAAGCGCTTTCCTGAAGTAAACCCAGGGGAACTCATGCTTTCCCCCTTCTCTCCGGGATTATCCCCGGCTCGTGAAGACATGGAGCACTCCGGCGCAACTGCGCCTGTAAACTCTGGGGCGAAGGTGACTAGGCCGGTCGGCCGTGCTGGGAGCGGCGCGCGCAAGAAGGCGTTGTCTCCTACCCCCTCTCCCTCTCCGACCCCTTCCAAGCCCACTTCTAGGGCTTCCTCCTGTGCGCCTTCTAGGGCCTCGAGTGCGGGTGCCTTCGACTCGGCGGCCTCCTCGGGAGAGGACACCGAGATTGAGAGACGCCCAGAGGGAGTATCCTCCTCCAGAGACGAGGGCTTCACCCTCGTCGAAGGACGTAAAAGGCGACGGTCCTCCAAGAAGGCGGATTCTGCCAGGCCGGCAAAGAAGGCGGCCTCAGCCCTCTCCGTTCCTCCCCCCACTCAGCGGGCAAATCCTCCCCTAAGATGGGTGAAGCCGTCAAGGCTGCTTCGTGACCAAATGGTCCCAAAAGCCCCCCCCCCTGTCATCATACAGGATAAGGCCAAGGGGGATCGCATATCCCGCATCATGGCCGACAAAAAGATAGGCTTCTCAAAAGCCAAGCCCTCCGGACAGGGCATCGTAGTCTCGGCCAATACGGTCGACGACTTCCGCGCTCTTACGAGCCTCGTTAGGGGTAAGAATATCCCGTATTACACATACTCCCTGGAGGAGGAAAAGCGTCTCCGCGTAGTCATACGCGGAGTTCCTAAGGAATTCGACACAGCCTTCGTAAAGGAGGATCTGCTTAGTCAAGGCCTGCCGGTAAACAATGGTAAACAAGACCACCAACACCCCATACAATCTGGTGTTGGTCATTCTTGACCTCTCAGAAGAGGGCAAGAAAATTTTCGACATACGCACCGTATGTCACCTATCGGGGATCTCAATAGAACTCCCACACAAGAAAAAGGTTCCCGGGCAGTGCCATAGATGCCAGATCTATGGACACTCAGCCCAGAACTGTTTCGACCCTCCCAGGTGCGTTAAGTGCACAGGGAACCACGGCACAAAGGAGTGCGACCGCGACGCTTCGTCCCGAGCTGTGTGTGGGGCGGAGGGGCACACTGCAAACTTCCGCAAGTGTCCAAAAGCCCCCAAAGCGCAAAAGCACCGGGGAAGGAGCGCCGGGGGTCGTAAGCAACCCCCCAAGCAGAAGGGAGCACAGGGCCCTCAAAAGAAGGACGGGCCCCCTCCCGCTGTCTTCGTCCCGACTCCGGCCCCTAAGCAGAGTGCTTGGGCGAAGCCGATGAGCTTGGCCAGTGGAACACCTAAGCAGGTGTCCACTTCACCTCCGGCTCCCGCGCGCACGCCGGCACCAGCAGTCGCCCGCACCCCGCGTAAGAAGTCCCCTTGATAATAACCCCTGGGAATGAGGTGGTCGCTACCAAGCAGTTTCTAAAATAAATTTTGTACTTAAATAGTTTGTACAAACATTAATGTAAAACTTACTTTAAAAAAAAAGTCCCGCTGGGTTTCTTGCTGGTTCTTCCCAGGACAGAGGTTTTTTTTTCGAACCAGTGGTAAAGTAAAAAAATGACTTTCAATAAGAATTACACATGTAATCTATATTGAATAAAAAATTATTCTATTCTATTCTATTCTATTCTATTCTATTCTATTCTATTCTATTCTATTCTATTCTATCCTCCCAAACCGGTTGTAAAGTCGTCCCATTCCCCGGCCTTGGAGGATATAGCCGAGGACTTCAATCTGGTCTGCGATTTCGTAGACAGTTTCGACGTGAACGAGTTGCGCACATTGGGGCATAAAATTAGGACCGCGCGGTCTGCTAAAGAGCGTCTCCTGGCTTCCCTGGATCACATGGAAGTGATCGAAGCAATCAAGAACTTCAGAGCTAATTAAGCCTGAAGTTTTTGATTCCTGTTAACTTGGCTCTTTTTATTCTATCATAATGGATAATACAACAACAGGCAGAATAAAATCTAGGTCGATAGCTGTCGCCTTCTTTTATGCGTGCGGCCTTAAAGAACAAATTGACGAAGTCCGAACCTTCCTCACCGATCATCAGATTGACATATTGCTAGTGCAAGAGAATTTTCTTAAGCCTAGCATTAAAGACCCCAAAATAGCTAACTATAGATTAGTCAGAAACGATCGCATAGGGGCAAAGCAGGGAGGGACTCTTATATATTATAAGTCATCCCTTCACGTAGTTCCCATTGATACACCTCAGTTAAATAACTTCGAAGCCTCTGTTTGCAGAGTAGCCATGACCGGTCATCAACCGATCACGGTAGCCTCTGTATATCTCCCACCTAAGGAAAAGGTAATAAAGAGCGATTTCGAAGCACTATTTAACCTCGGTAACTCGGTTATATTAGCTGGCGATCTAAATAGCAAACATCAAATATGGATCAATATTAACAATATTAGAAATAACACTAACGGTTGTGAATTAGTAGCTCTCAGTGACAGCCTGAAATTCGATATAATAGCTCCTCCGGAGGACACTAGATATTCACTGAATCCGTCTTATAGCTCATCCAAAATCGACTTAGCACTCTTCAGGAACGTAACCTTAACGTTACGCTCTATAGAAGTGGTGCATGAGTTAACATCGGACCACCGCCCGGTCCTAATGACGTTAGGTCAGCCCAGCAGTGAGGTTCTTCTAACCAAAACTGTAACGAACTGGCATAGGTTCGAGGCTAACCTCGAATCTATGAACTCAGAACATTTAGATCAAGTGCCAGACGTTTTTGACACTAAAGAGATGGCTTTAGAAGCCATCTCTCATATCACCTCTCATATCAAGGTGGTCGCCGAAGAGTCTTCGAGGCAGGTCAAGGCGTCGAGTAATTGTCGCTTTGAACTCCCCGGGGATGTACGGCGATTACTGAGAGAGAAAAACGCTGCGGTGAGGGCCTATGACCGTTACAGAACCGTCAATAATATGTCCAAATTGCGCCGCCTCTGTAGAGAAGTCAAGGAGCGCATGGCCCAGCTGAGAGAGTCATGATGGGACAATCTGATGGAGGATATCTCGCCCTCGCATACAGCCACAGGAAGCTGGCGAGAGCTCTTAAATCAGAAAATGTCGCTTCGATGCCCCCATTAGTTAGATATGATGGTCGGTTAGCGTTCGATGACTCGGAGAAGGCCGAATGCATGGCGGATAGCATCGAGAGCCAATGCTCTTCAAGCAACCTGCCAATCGACCCCGTCCACCTGAACAAAATGAACGAGGAAGCGGTTAATCTGTCCGCCATTTCACCGACGGATGATCCACTCCCTCCCGTTACTTTCGATGAGGTGAAAACCATCATCAAAATCTCGAAGCTGGCGCCAGGCGCTGACGGCATTAACAGTAAGGTCTTTAAAGCCCTTCCTCCCAAGTTGATCTGCCTCCTAGTGGCTATTTTCAATGTTTTAATGTCCACCTGCACTTTCCCAGAAGTGTGGAAAGAAGCAGAAGTTATCGGTATTCCCAAACCGAACAAACCCAGAAATAGGGCATCTAGTTATAGACGCATCAGTCTCCTCAGTGCTATAGGGAAAATCTATGTGCGCATCATCCTCAGCCGTCTGAAGGATGTCGTGCTATGTAAAAAGCTAATTCCAAACGAGCAGTTTGACTTTCGAGTCAAACACTCAAGTGTTCAGCAGGTGCACCGCCTCATGGAGCATATTTTAGATCAGGCCGCAAAGTCAAACACGCGCAATGTTGATACAGGAGCACTATTTTCGATGTGGCCAAGGCCTTCGACAAAGTCTGGCACAATGGACTAGTTTTTAAACTTATCCATGCAGGTGTGCCTATAGGACTTGTCAAAATCGTTCAAGATTTTCTTGCCAATTGATCCTTCCGTTTTCGCGTTGAGGGTACTTTCTACTTTCCAGACCCATCAGAGCAGGAGTTCCCCAGGGCTCTGTGCTCTCACCAACCCTATACTCACTCTACGTAAGTGACATCCCTTCGATATCAGGTACTCATCTTGCACTATACGCAGATGATACAACCATTTATACCTCTGATTTCCACCCTATTATAATCTGCAGTCGACTCCAAGCTGCAGCAAACGCATTAGGAGATTGGTGCAGAAAATGGAGAATTGAATTGAACCCCGATAAAAGCAAAGCTATCTTTTTCAACAGAAGGCAGGCTTATAATAAGCTATTGCTACAAATTAAAAAATACAAATTAGGTACGATCTGCCTCTACGATAGCCCAATTCTGTGGGTCCGAGAGGTAAAATACCTGAGGGTAACGTTAGATTGTGCAATGAGATTCTCTCAACACATTCAAACAGTTAGTAATAAGGCAAAATTCGTTGTGTATCGTCTTTTCGCCTTAACCAATTAAAGCAGTAAGCTGTCCCTGAGACACAAACTGCATCTCTACAAAACCTGCGTACGTCTTATTATGACATACGCAGGGGTGTCTTTTGTCAATGTCCCCAAAAAGTCCCTACAACAACTTCAAGTTGTCCAAAACAAATTGCTGCGTCAAATCACAGGAGGTCCCTACTATGTGAGGAACGCGGATCTTCACCGCGACCTCGACATGCCCTCTATCCATTCGTATCTTAAGGAATTATCCTTAAGATACTGATCTTGTTCTTCTTGTCCGACGACGAGAACACTGCCATGAATAGGTCGATCCCGTCCCCCCCCCCACCTCAATAGGAAGGAACCGATTTGTTAACACTAACACACACACTCACACACTACTCTAGCACAGAACACTAGGGACTATTGCCTTGAAGACGCCTTAATTTATTCTAATGATTGCAAAAAGCTAAACGCAGTTATCACCTTCACCTTGGGTAAAACTCGCCAATAGGATATTTGGTATTTAATAACAACTAACAATTTTCATTTAACAGGTGAATATATTCACGTGGAGGGTAAGGATCTGACGACGAGATATGCAAACGATGTTATTGCTTCCTGTGCCTTTGGACTGAAAGTAGACTTACATAGCGATAAAAGCAACATATTCTATAAGATGGGCAAAATTACTGCGACCTTCACTTTCAAGCAGTTCCTTAAATTTTTCGCGCTTGTTTCTTGTCCAACTGTGACTAAGGTAAGAGTCTTAATTTTACCCGTGGCTTCACTCGCGTGGGCTCCTATTTAGGAATATCATTAAATGCTATTTTGAAAGTTGAAGAATGTGGGTTGAGAATGGGTGAGTTAACCGTCAAATGCCTTTTGTACGCCGATGATCAAGTCATATTTGCATCGTCGGCGGCCGAGTTACAAATGATGGTTACTTTAATGAACCGGTCATTAAAAGAAAGAGGTATGAAAGTGAACGCAAGTAAGACGAAAGTGATGGTTTTGAAAGAGAAAAGTAAAACGTTATGTGAAATAAGAATAGAGAATTGATTGAGCAAGTGGATGAGTTTGTATATTTGGGATGTTTATTTTGGGGATGGTAGACATGATAAGGATATAGAACGACGAGTGAACGCAGGAAATAGAGTGAATGGGGCTCTACACGCTATTGTGAAGAGTCAGAATGTGTCAAAAAGCACATTTGGCATTCACAATGCTGTGTTATCCCTACTTTAATGTATGGTAGTGAAAGTTGGGTCTGGCAGAAGAAGCATGAGAGTAGAATAAATGCTGTAGAAATGCGGTCATTAAGGAGTATGCTGGGCTGAATCTGAATGACAGGTGTGGATGTGATAAAAGTGTGGTTTGCAAGATGACGTTGTGACCAGGATTAAGAAAGGAATGCTTCGGTGGTTTGGTCATGTAGAAAGAATGAACGAAGAAAGAGTGACAAAGCAAATTTATACTGCAGAAGTGAACGGCGGAGTCGAAAAGGGTCGCCCTAGACGAAGGTTTATCGACCAAATTGGCGATATATTGAAAATGGGCCAGATTAGGAGTACCCTTAACCGACGAGCGTGTATGCGTAGATATATGGATGTAAAGGAGGCGAGAGAGGTGTGCCAGGATCGTGCCAAATGGAAGTCCGTAGTCTCTGCCTACCCCTCTGGGTGACAGGCGTGAGTGTTTATGTATGCATTAAATGCTGTTTCGTGAGAAATTTTGCAAAATTCGATCACTTTTAGTCACCTTTTTGTCTGTGTCTCTATGTCTATTTGTCAAAGAAATTTTGAATTTTCAAAGACTTGGGCGTTCATGATTGATATTTGGCATAGATATAATATGCTATAGGAGCACGTGAATAATTAAGTTTTCCAGAATTGCATTAATATCATATGTCCAGAAACACGTCGTGCCTATCTTCCGATGTATCGCTAAATTGTCTTGGAATCAAAATTGCGTTATTTACATTTTCCTCTTTACATTCATTGATATTTAAAGTTAACTTAGTTTTAACAAAATAATGGTAAATTTCATGGTCTTCTATTAGTTTACGTATAATGTTTATTTGCGATATTTGAGGTAGGTTCCATTTAATATGGATTAGCACCATAAAATAGTTGCTGATATTTTTATACGTTTGAGTAGACTTTAAAAATTCATAAATGAAGTTCTATAATGTTTTTTTTTATATTTACGCGAATACTACACATAATACTAAACTAATGTTACAAATATTATCACGTTTAGTTTTAACTTTTTACGCATATTTAGATGAAAGGTCAATAAAAACCCGCGTAAAAGAACATATCGCTGATGTGAAGCACCGACAGACACTTCGGGATTTCTGAAGTATGTCAACATGTTTAGTATCGTTCCTACCATTGTATCAGCTCTGATAGAACACAAATCCTCCAAAAGACCACTAGCCATATCAATTTTCATATTTTTGATAGACGTCACTATTAATAATTTAAATATTGCATTTTTAAAATGAAATAACGGAAATAAATAAACGTTAGTATTTTTAAATAATTTTAAAATCTAATTATTTAAACATAGAAATGTAAGTTATTTATATTATTTAATTTATTTGTCACTGAACGCAATATATGCTACTTTTTAGCATAATACGCTACATTTTCCATATGCTGATAGATGGCTCTGTTTTGAAAACTAAAACGTAGATCGTCGGGGTAGTTTTAAATTATTATGCAAAGTTTTAAAACTCATTTTAAGCTTTATTTGAGCTTAAGCTATATTAGTAGTATAGTTGTAGCACGAATGGGTCGGCTCGACCGGGGAATGACCACCCTCTCACAGAACACTAGCGTCAAATAGCAGCTTAACACTGCTGTCTTTCGTATGGTGAGTGTAGAGAACCGGAGACCCTTTTTACTGGAAAAGAGGCATTCCATCTTAGTCCTCACGGGTGACAACGCATCTGCATTTTGATTCGTAATCGAGGATAGATGTAGATATCTATGGGTCACAGCAACCACTTACCATCAGGTGGACTGCGTGCTCGTTTGTCACCCTATCCTATAAAAAAATGGTATTAATTTGAAAAAACACCCGTCACTAACGTATTCTTATATTCTTATATAATTGAAAATTAACATCTAAATCCAGTCCAGTAAGTCCAGTTTCTAAATTAAACCATCCTTTTAATAAAGAAACTGGACTTGCTGGCTTAGATTGGGTTAGTGGATTTTTAAACGACATTCTGAACTATCGCTAAGATCACCTGAAGCAACATCAGCTGCAAGAGCAATGGGATTTAATAGGTCTGTAGTAACTTCATTTTTTAATCTTTTAGAAACACTTTATGTTAAGCACGCTTTCAATTCCACGCGAATTTATAACATGGACGAGACTGGATCTACCTCTGTACCAAAAAAAAAATAGGAAAAATTGTGTCGGTGAAATGTAAAACACAAGTTGGTGCACTAGCTTCGGCTGAACGGGGCCAGTTGGTAACGGCAGTGCTTTGCTTTTCTGCAGCTGGACATTATGTTCCACCGCTTATGATTTT
Organism: Parnassius orleans; assembly: GCA_029286625.1. Classification (NCBI taxonomy): domain Eukaryota; kingdom Metazoa; phylum Arthropoda; class Insecta; order Lepidoptera; family Papilionidae; genus Parnassius; species Parnassius orleans. The sequence goes on from JAGSMP010001884.1 coordinate 51,459, forward strand.
TCCTCGAGCACGAATGAAGAGTGAGCTTTTGGATGGTGCACCACCAGGTACAGTAGCTGTATGCCATCCAAGTGGATGGATGCAACAACATATTTTCGCCGAATGGATGCGTCACTTTATCGGCTATGTTAAACCAAGCAAAGAAGATCCTGTGCTTCTTGTCTTAGATGGTCACGCCACCCACACTAAGAACCTAGAAGCTATTGAGTTAGCTCGTGCTCATGGTGTCATAATGCTCTGCTTGCCACCTCACTGCACGCATCGCTTACAACCACTCGATGTTGGTTTTATGGGGCCTTTGAGCACGTTTTACTCGCAAGAAGTCCAGTTATGGCTTCGAAATCATCCGGGGCGTGTTGTCACCCAATTTCAAATGACATCTTTGTTTGGAATTGCTTATAATCGTGCCGCTACCATGCAAAATGCAGTGTCTGCTTTCTCCAAAACCGGAATTTGCCCACTGAATCAAATATTTTTGCAGATGTCGATTTTGCACCATCACAGACTACAGAAATATCATTTGTACCAACCACAAATGAAATCTCTCAGGATCCATTGCCTCGAGAAAGAACTCCGTCCCCGCAACCAGGAACATCTGCAGAAGGACAAACGTTTTCAAATTCTATTAGTCTTGTATCACCGAAAGATATCATGCCAATTCCTCATTTTAAAAAAAACGTGCGTCCATCATTACGTCGAGGAAAAACCGCAATTTTGACTGAATCGCCGTATAAAAATGAACTGGCTGAAAAGGCTACACCATCAGTTAGTAAAATAAAATTTAAAGGCAAAGGTAAGGGTATCGGGAAAAAGGCGAATAAAGAAAACTATAAAGAGGATTCGAAGTGTTTGGTTTGTGGCGAAAAGTACAGTCAAACTAAGTCCACAGATGAATGGTACCAATGCACCGCTTGTCTTAAATGGGCTCACGAAAGTTGCATTGGTTGTTCTGAGCAAGAATTATTATTTTTTGTATGCAAAAACTGCGAATAATTTCAATATTTTGTTTTGTTGCTAGTATCTGTATTCACCCCTTCAATATAAAATGCCTATCCGGTTTGACCCATAGGTATGGGGTGAGTTCGGATTTCTAATTTTTGATTAAAATCGCTCTAGTTTTTAGTTATTAAGATTGATCTCAAATATTTTTGTACCAAAGTTATGCCTAAGATATACTTAAACCTTTGTGATATTGATTATCTCAATAAATAACATAGTGATTTATTTATTGGGTCTTTATCTTAACTATCCAGTGTCCCCCTTCCCCTACATGTCAATCCTTTCAAACTCACTTTGACAGACTGATAGCGGAAATTTCATCCAAAAATAGCTTCTGTCTTTCCATCCTATTACAATTTATGTGCCGTCAAGGCAAGAATGAATAGGTTTTGTTAAGTCAGTGCGCTTCACCATCTTCGGCTGCGTCATCACTTACCATGAATTGGGATATTATTTAAGCGCTGGCTTAGAATAATAAAAAAAAACCTCGAACCGACATTTCACATTCTATGTTAGTCAAATAACATAGAATTTGAAATGTATGAATATGAAATACGAGGGTTACCAATCAAAAATAAATCAATTGTCATTGGAATTCTTTAATTTTAAGTACATGCGTAGTAATAAAATAAAGAAAAATATGATAAAATAAAATTATCGGATATAAAAAAATTAAGAATTTCTGGGAAATAAAAATGAATAAAAAATATTTCAATGACATGTGAAGTCGGCTGGCACACATTGAGGCAACTCGACGTCACTTCGTTGCCGTAAAACACTCTCAGAAATGAGAGGACTGTGCCCAGCAGTAAGTAATTTTATTTGTTTCGTTCACAGATCCTACGTATCACTGTGTTCGAAAAATCGCCCAAAGATTTTTTCTGGAACTTGGTGATGAATACAGTGAACGAACGTGAGGCTAAGCAGATTGTCAGACCTGACATGATTCATCTTCTGATGGAGGCCAAGAAGGGTAATATTTTTTATTAGAAGACACCAAAATTTTTTTATAATATTTTAGTGGCAAACTAATAGTTGAACTGCTGGTAAGTGGCTTCTGTGACTCATGGTATACATGTTTTTTTTTATAGGAAATGGGTGACAAACGAGCACACAGTCCACCTGGTGGTAAGTGGTTGCTGTGGCCCATAGACATCTACATCTTTCCTCGATGACGAATCAAAATGCAGATGCATTGTCACCGTGAGGACTAAGATGGATTACCTCGTTTCCAGTAAAACGGGTCTCCGGTTCTCTACACTCACCATACGAAACACAGCAGCGTTAAGCTGCTATTTGACGCTGGTATTCTGTGAGAGCGTGGTCCTTCCCCGGTCGAGCCGACTCATTCGTGCTACAACTATACCAGTAATATAGCTGCAGCATGGTTCTACCACGTAAAACCATTGTAACCAATTTCAAACAATGAAAACACAATTCGTTGTATCCCTGAGGATTCAGATGAAATGCCTCTCAGATCCTTAATATACTTGCTCTCTACTGGACTACCGTGTTGGTTTAGTGATCATAAGCTAGACTTCCCATCATTTTTTTGTCAAGAACTTCTCAGTAACAGCCCGTCTGGAAGTTGGTACTTTTTCACCTTGTAGATTGTTATCGTGTGCTCATGCGCAGGAGTAATCTCTATTCTCTTTGTAAACTATAAATTCACCATTATAAACCCTTAGTAATAGTACTTAAAGATGTAATTGTATTTTTGACTGCCTCGTTGGTCTAGCGCTTGTAAACGCGTATTCTGATCATGATTGAGATCTTATTTTCAAATCCCGGGTCGAGCCAACAAAAATCATTTATAGTATTTTTCTGTCAAAAAATTCATAGTAGCAGCCCAGAGTTAGGACGTTGGTGGTTTTTCACCCCCGTGCCTCGAAAAGCACGTAAAGTTGGTCCTGCGCCTGATCTCTCTCCAGCCGCGTCGACTTGCTTTTCCATCGGACTATGAGAGTAAGGGTATAAAAGTGCATATGTGCTTGCACATGTGCTTGCACGTATACTCGGGCACTATAATCCTATACTGCGCAGAAGGCTCGTCTCTGTTGAGATGGCCGCCGTGGCAGAAATTGGATCTGTAGGACATTATTGTATTTAATGAGTACAATTTAATTTTAATAATCTTTTTTCCCGACTGCTGTATAGTGGTCTCTTTTATGTCCTTCCATGTTTTTCAGTCTTGACTGATGTTTTGTCAATCCTTAATCCTTATCGGACGTATCGAAGTAGTTTCACCACCTCGTACTTTGTCGTTCTCGACGCCATTTTCTCTCTTTTATCATCAACTATTTACAATTTACATTGAATAAAAGTTATTTTATTCCATTTTTTTACAAGGTCGATTAATTCACGAAGACAAAGAAGCTATCGATACAGATGCCGGATTCGCAACTGTTGAAGAATCTTCTGTGTGGAAAAAGAATACAGATCGTTGTAAGTACTTAGGCAATATCGTTACCGTTACAGCCTATTAAAAGTTCACTGCTGAACATAGGCTTCTCCCATAGATTATTGGCCTGGCCTTGTAGTATCTATGTAAGAATATCCATTACCCCATATCATCCTGTGGGTGTCGTAAGAGAAGAGACAGAGGAAAACAATCACGCTGCTGCCAGTCTCCTCAATAACGACTAAAAATAACTGCGGTTGCCAACCCGCTTGACAAGCGTGGCAACTGTGGCAAATATCTCTCCTATTGAGGCAATGCTTGATTTTAATAAATGATTTAAATTTTCAATGTAAAATTTTTCGCCCTTTAAGTGTTTAAGCCTCACCATTCTAGCCCATCTTCTTTTTTACCCAACTGGACCATGATAGTTTTTTATAGACAAGGGTTTTTTTCAGATGCATGGGCAATTCGTATGCGCACGGTTTTAAAAAACAGCAATCGGATTCTTTGTATTTTACAATATTAACTTATTGATACAATAACTAAAATAATATAATAATGACTAGCCGAAAAGAGAGCCAGCCTTTGTAGAAAAGCTATTTCAATACTTCCCTGTAGGCCGAGACATACTGAGTTAGCATTTCATAAATGTTGACTCAGTTCTGAGTCAATCCTAGACGCCTTCATAAATGTAATTTTGTCAGAAATATGGAACTCATAATAAGTTGTATCAGCGGTAGGAGGTTAAGGCGCGCCATAAACACTCATAGACAAATTTAAAGGAACGCAAAAAAAATTTATAAAACAGAATATCATGGATGTTTGTGACAATTAATTTAATTAATTTGAAGTTAGCTTATTATTCCTTAATATGAAATTGCAAACGTCGAAAAGACAAACGATCAAATTACAAAAATTAACCAAATTAAGAAAAAAAATACAGGAATAAAACATTTTTGTACCAAATATTTTATTAATTTTTTTCATAAATGCTTATGTAGATTATAACGTGAGCTATGATAATCAGTAGTAACGGTTGCCTTTCCTAACTCCTCGAATTGCTTCCAGTCTCCTTGGCATACTTATAAGGGTGACAAACGAGCACACAGCCCACCTGATAGTTAGTGGACATCTACATTTATCCTCAATTAAAAATCAAAATTTCGTTTCGAGCTTTATCCATAATACAGCTGCAGAGTGGCTCTATCACGTATTACTTCTAATTATGTTATCAATAAAATCTTGAAAGATTGCGTTCCATTCTTCCTGTAATGCGTTTTTAAGATCTCTGAAATTAGCTGGGGCAGGATTTCATTTCTTAATTTGTCTTCCAAGCTTATCTATACACGCTCTACGGGGTTTATGTCGGGCGAGCGCGCTGGTCACCCCATAGCATTGATTACTTGTCGAAGGTATTCAACAACTACGGCCGCAGTATGGGGCGTGTATTATCAAGCATAAAAACAAATATATCTCATATAAAAGGGAAAATGGCACGATAATTTCTTCTAAAATCTCAGTTTCATATCGTGTCGCTGTTAGTACCCATTCTCAACGAGGCGGAGTTCCGTACGTGCCCCATACAAATACCTCCCCATACTGACCCGCCACCATATGCCTCTTTTCCAATGATGTTGTGCTTAGCGTGCCTCTCTTCCGGTCATCTCCATGCTTCAGGCAAAATCTGGATTCATCTGTGAATAGAACTAGATTCCAAGTTTCGTCAATCCAATTTTCGTGATTGCGAGTATAATTTACTTTACATACTCGATGCCATATTCAAGGTTATTTTTCAAATAGTAGCCAAATTTTAAACTTAATTTCATAAAGTATAAATGATGATGAAACGTCATTGAATTTTTTGAAAATACGAATAAATAAGACTTCTACTTTCATTCGAAGTTATCCCAAATTGTATGTGATTTATGGGTAAAGTGACCCTAGGTCCCGTTTTGAACGGGATTGTCCCTTTTCTTGGTCACCTGTCCCGTTGTCCCCAAACAAAGCTCTGGGACGCATAATAGTCCTGTTTTCCGATACCAAATAATATTGCTGAAGAGTTTGTGAAAAGTACAGCTACAGAATTTTATAAAACAAGCCGTGAATATCTGGAACAGTGGACTTGCTTTCTTAATAAAGAAATGGAGATATTTTATTGGGCAGATTTAAGAAAACAACCTGCATGGGAAGATATTCAAAAAGCACTGGCTATATTGATTGAAAACTGATATATTGACTGTAATAAAGAAATGGAAGTATTTGACGAATTTACATTCATTTCAAGCTACGTCACTTCCCAAAAAGTAATGGAATGGGATAATTTAAAAGTTTCCACTGAAACTCGTTGGGTGGAAGTATTCAAACACTTTCGCACCAACAATCTTCAACATAAACTTTTTTGCATTTTAATCGAATACATTTTATGTCTACCTGGTACAAATGCTCCAGTAGAAAGAGTATTTCCTATAATGAATAAATTGTGGACGTCTGAAAAAATCACTTACAGGTACCAGTTCTAAAGGCGATGGTGATAACAAAGGTTAATATAAAAAAACATGCCCAGAATTTTATTCTTATTTAAAATCATCATCAACTTTATTAAAGCAAATTTGTTCCACTGACAAAAATATAAATATAATTAAAAAAATATGTTACATTTAATAATTACTCTCTGAGGAACTTTGCTTTAATGAAGCTTGTGAACTGGTGATTGATTTTTATTTTCACTATTTGTTATAATTAATGTGAATATAATTATAGTAAATACTAATTGTATATAACATTAAAATTTTATGTTTATTTTTATTGTTAACCTGCTAACCGGCGTGTATAAATAAACTCACGTCCCGTTTTGATTTAAAAATAAATGTTAAGTTTATTTATGGGCAACAATTACGTGTACACGCACTCCTCTGTGTGTGATTAAATTCACAACATTTTTGCCGATCGACCCTTACGAATGAGTGCGTGCGTATTAAAATAGTAGGCGTTAGATATTTATGAATGACAATCAGTTAAAATAATGCATTACCACGCATTTTGAATTTAAAAGATAAAATGGACAAAATGTTTGAATTCTTTTTTAATGAATTTTCTTCACCATTTGCTTATATTACTTATTCTGAACCTTCTTATATATATCTCTATGTCGAAGGTCGTAGTACATGTTCGATTTGTTTATGCTACTTACGTACGCTACGATGGATGCAGGTTGCTCAGGACTGCATTTTATTTAATCCATAGGGAAACCTGTGCTGTGTTAAGCAGTGGACTTGTGATGGGTGTAATGATAAAGATTTTTGATTAAAATGTAATTTCTTTTTAAAATTATACTAGTCTTATGTGTCTATTTAGAGCTTGTCTATGTGAAATTTGTGTACGCTACTTATGTATGCTTCCTTAATGCATGAGACAAAACCCTGGTGTTAGTATAACGTTTTTTAAAACAATAGATTTTACACACCCTACCACTTTATATTATATTTATTTATAAAAGTAAAGTGACAACTTACAGTCCACCTGATGTAAAGCAAACCCTGCAGTCCATGGACAACGTACGAACAACTTAAAACAGAGAAGGCTACAGACACGTTGTCATCTCAGAAGACTAAGATGGAATGCCTCAGCCTGTACTCTCTATACTATTCAGACCGGAACACGGCAGTGCACACTTTTTGACGGCAGAAATATGTAAGAGGCTGGTACTTACGCAGACGGACCCCTAGGCAGAAATGGAATTGTACCATCTGGAAATATTTTATACTATTATACTAACCGTGTAATGGCAGTGTAAGAATATCCACTTCCCCATATCGTTCCATGGGTGTCGAAAGTGACGACAGAGGGAAACTGAAATAGGAGATGGGCAGCAGCATCTTCCTGATAACAACTAAAATAATAAAAACTGCGGTTGCCAACCAACCTGTCAAGCGTGGCACATATGGCAAAAACCCCCTATAAGGCAATCTAATGGGGGAGGCCTATGTCCAGCAGTGAACTTTTATAGTCTGTAAAGGATGGATGGATGTCTTTGTGTTACTAATTTTGAATATCTTATTCTTTAGTGTGGACTGATATTGACATAGTGGCTCAAGCAGTGTTGTTCTTTATTGCTGGTTTCGATACTGTTTCTACTGCTATGTCGTTCGCGCTTCACGAAATAGCTGTGCACCCTGAAGTCCAGCAGCGTCTGTACGAAGAGATCAAGGAACACGACGAAAAGAACCGTGGAACTTTAAATTACAATTCAATACAGAGTCTGAAGTATTTAGACATGGTTGTGTCAGGTATATTCAATTATTTTAATTTACACTTAAAAAATTTATAGGTACTAACAATGCTTTTAAAATTACTAATATTCCCTTCAACCACTCCAGATAAGCTTAAAATGCTTATGTTAGGAGTGGTTCACGACAGTAGTCGAATTGTGGTTTGAATCCACAACTCGTCGGTACGACCCACTTCGCAGCCCGGACTCTACCATTAGGCTCACGCGGCCCACTGTCGCGTGATTATTATAATATATTAACACATAAATAAAATTGAAGTGTCTATTTGCAATATTGAAATAACTGTCTCTATTCCTAATAATGCTTTCTGTCTGTCTGTCCGGGCTAATCTTCGGAATGGCTGAATCGATTATGATGAAACTTTACAAACAGATAGAGAGTAATGCCATGAGGGATAAAAAAAACATTTATAGATCCTATCCAGGCGAAACCGAAGCGGATCGCTAGTATAATATATATTTAATTTTGTATATTAAAGAAACATTTTGTTTTCCTAAACGATCCGTTTTATAGTTCTTTGTTGTCTTATCACTATCTCAGGAAGGTTGAAGCCCAATTGTTTTACTTTGAAGCTTTATACATACAGGGTCAAAAACCTTATCTTTTAATAATATTATAAATATGTTTGGATAGTGTTCGTTGTTTATGTATTTTTACTTGTAACAGTGAATACTTCATTTCTGAAACATTATTTTAATTTTAAAGAACATAGCATCAAGCATGTGATCCCCGAGGTGGCAGGCAGAGTCCAAAGAGCAGCAAGCTATATGGATGGTCCATTAACCATTTTTTTTTGGTTTAACAAAAAATATAGTATAGATGGATTGTGAAATAACTGATCTGCGGCTAGTCTATCGCCTACACAATCATGTACTCAATATTGTTGCAAGTAAAACAGTTGGCACATTCTTTTTTATTACAAGTCCCACTTAAATATGGGACTTATAAGTCCTAGACCAACAAGGGAGTTTTTAAGAAGTCCATGTAAGAGCTTTTTGTATTGGTAACTTTTAACGACTTAAAGTCGTCGAGACGTACCGGATAAGTATTCATAAAAACGTATCTACAGTATACATAATACATACAGTATATATAATACATACAGTATACATAATACACACAGTATACATAGTATACACTATGTTATGTATTAACTGTTATGGGTAACTGTGTTATGCATAGTTAGACAGATACTATTATTGTTTTTTTTTGTCAAGAAATTCTCAGTAGCAGCCCGGAGTCAGGAAGTTGAAGGTGTTTCACCCCTTATGCCTCGGAAAGCACGTAAATCCGTAGGTCTTGCGCCTGATCACTCTTCAGTTGTGTCAGATTGCCGAACCATCGGACTATATGAGTGAAGGAATAGGGAGTGCACCTGTGCTTGCGCATACACTCGATCATTATGATCCTGTCCTGCGCAGATGGCTAGTCTCCATTGAGACTGGCCGCCGTGACTGAAATTCAGTCTGGAGGACATTATTATGTATATAAAAATGAATACCGTAATCAATCATAATGTTATGGACAAAGTTTTTGAATTAAAGTACCTAACAAGAATTAGGAATAATGAATTGATGGTTTAAAAAAAGACAATGCAATATTATAACTATATTGATAACTTATCTGACCACATATATATAAAATTGAAGTGTCTGTCTGTAATATCGAAATAACTGCCTTTAATTAAGCTAAGGATACGATCGCCCCGGTTTCACCTGGATAGGATCTATTAATGTTGCGTTATTAAGATTTAAGATGATCAAACCAATTTTTTTATTACCAATTTTTGTTTTTCCTCAAAAACAATCTCAAATTTAGCGGATTAAATATAGCCGCAATCACTCCTGGCATTGCTCTCTATCTGATCGTAAAGTTTTATCACAATTAGTTAAGCCATTCCGAAGATTAGTCAGGACAGAGAGACACAGACAGGAAGATTTTTTTTAATGTTTATGTCTTAAAAGCATGCATATAAACCTCTGAGCTTAACAGAAGCCAGTTATTTCAATATTACAGAACAGACACTCCAGTTTTATTTAAATGTATAAATAAATATATTACTTGAACAGAGAGGAAAACATAAATTAGGAATTATTGTAGAATCAAATTTAAAACGAAGATATTTTAATATTGATTTTGTGAACTTTCAGAGGTGCTTAGGTTGTGGCCTCCGTCCGTTGCATTGGATAGACTTTGTATCAAAGACTATAACTTAGAAAAACCAAACAAACAAGCCACACAAGATTACATAGTAAGTAAGAGCTATGTTGTAAGTAAAATTTGTACATAATGTATAATATATATATATATATATATATATATATATATATATATATATATATATATATATATGTTTCACATGATTTCCTGCTTATGAAGAAATTTGAAAATTCTTTTGAAGGTACAAAATGTCATAGCAGTAAACCAATTTTATAATCACATACCACTTTAATAAATTATTGCGTTGGGCATCCAAAAGTTGTGACAACGGTTTTGGATTCTCTTGAGCTGCCACTACATGGCTAATATTGAAATATAAATCATTAAATTATAATATAATTATTATTTGAGAATGCAATTTTATTGAGATTATGTAATTTAATTGAGCGTGATCGATTTTATTGATTTAAACATATTTTACAATTAAAAAATATGTTTAAATCAATAACCGTTTAGTATTCTTTAAATAATCCATTTTTCACTAATTAATTATCTTCAGGTTCGTAAAGGTGAATTGGTTATGATTCCCGTGTGGGCGATCCACCACGATCCCAAATACTACCCAGACCCGGAGAAATTCGATCCGGAGCGATTCTCCGAAGAGAACAAACACCTTATCAAACCGTTTACCTATCTTCCATTTGGTCTTGGCCCTAGGAATTGTATAGGTGAGTGTTTTTTTTTCTACTTTTTTGGGGCTTTTATATTTAGAGGTATGCCAACCCTATCATTATTTTTTAAAAAATGTAGTAAAATTTTTGAAAAAATAATTTTAGATCAGATCTTTAGTTTTTTTAATATTAATAAATTGCTACAAAAAAAATCAATTCGGTTTTTCAAGGGGTCGCTCGACAATTGACGCTGGAGTTGAGCTTATTAAACATATTTTTTGTGCATGGGAGAATTCGGAGGATGCTTTGGGTATATTTTGTGACCTTTCCAAGGCCTTCGATTGTGTTCACCATGAGACATTAATCAGGAAGCTACAGTACTATGGTGTCAAGAACACAGCGCTTAAACTTATTATTTCATATTTAAGTAATAGAATGCAGAAAGTTATTATCAATGGTGAAAGTTCTTCCGGGACACCTGTACTAATGGGTGTCCCTCAGGGCTCGATTCTCGGCCCATTCCTGTTTCTAGTGTATATAATGACTTACCTTCCCTTGTGGGGATAATCATGATATAGTATTATTTCTGATGATACTTCCTGATTTTAAACTTAAACGTCAATCATTTAAATGTGACGAAGTGAATAATGCTATATCAAAATTAGTGCATTGGTTTAACGTTAATAATCTACATTTAAACGGAAATAAAACTAATTGTATTAAATTTACAACAACGAATGTTAAAAATCTGGGTACCAATGTGTTTTAAATGGGAAGAACTGAGCCTGTTGAGTTCACTGTTTTTCTTGGCATCACTCTCGACGCTAAGCTGTCAGGACCCCATATATCCAAACTAGCAAGAAGACTAAGTTCTGCAGCCTATGCTGTAAAAACGATTAGAGGTCTCACTAGTGTCGAGACAGCTAGATTAGTTTATTTCAGTTATTTCCATAGCATAATATCTTATGGGATTCTGCTATGGGGAAATGCGGCTGATTCAGAAACTAATTTTGTTTTACAGAAGGGGGCCATTAGAGCTATTTACAACCTAAAACCGAGAGAGTCTCTTAGAGATAAATTAAAAAAAAAAATATTAACTTTGGCCTCTCAGTATATTTACGAAAATTTAATGTATGTTCACAAAAGCAAAGGTAGTTTTAGTAAAAAAAGTGATATTCATTCTGTAAAATCTAGGAACAAACACAAGCTAGTGATACCAGTTTTTCGACTCCACAGAGTCAGTAATTCATTCTTGGGGCAATGTATACGCTATTACAACAAGGTCACGGAAAGTGTACAGGCTCTCTATTACCAAGTTTAAATGTTTTGTTAAGCTGAAACTGTATAAAAAGGGTTATTATAGTATAAATGAATACATGGTTGATAATAACCCCTGGGAATGAGGTGGTTGCTTCCAAGCAGATTCTAAAATAAATTTTGTACTTAAATAGTTTGTTCAACTATTAATGTAAAATTTACTTTATAAAAGTCCCGCTGGGTTTCTTGCTGGTTCTTCCTAGGACAGAGGTTTTTTTTTCAAACCAGTGGTAAAGTAAAAAATGACTTTCAATAAGAATTACACATGTAATCTATATTGAATAAAAATTATTCTATTCTATTCTATTCTATCGTTCTTTATCTAATGGTAGCCATACACGCTAGAGTATAACCGACAGGTTTTTACAGTTGAACTGTACAGGTACTCACATCTGAGTATGAGTATATTAAAAAAAATATTATTTTGTTTTAAAAGTACATACCTTAAAAATTAGTAGATAGGAACCTCCGTTTAAGCAAATAATGCCTATGTTTTGAGCGTCCGCCCTTCCATTACTATATTCATGTTACAAGGCAGTATGGGTAATCATATTCTACATCCCATATTAATGTTATATATTACCTAAATTCTAAAATTAGGACAATCAAACGATATGAACTAGTCTACGTATAAATACTGTAGGGTATGTGAGTGAAAGTTTATTTAATTATGTATACGTATGTGTGTATGTGTGAGTGTGTGTGTGTGTGTGTGTGAGATAGTGTGTGTGTGTGTGAGAGTGTGTGTGCGGGTGCGGGTGTATGTGTGTGTTTGTGTCTATACTTGCGTGAGTTAAAATGAGTGTGTGTGATTACAGTGTCTGAATCTGAACAAATCATGTGTATGTTGTGTATATTATGTGTATTATTAGCAACACTCTAGCAATAAATGGCATCGATGTCCCTTTTTAACCCATCATAGTCGGTTTGTGGTATCCTTGCCTATAAAAACCGCGTTACGGTAGCATGTAGACTGGTAGTAAGCTACCGGTTAACAGGTCTAGCCAATTTTTTGTTTTTATTTTGTTGCTGGCTTTCTGAAGCATCCTATAGGTGATTTCTGATTAGCAAAAAAATCTATAAATACATCTTGCCTTTAAAATCTGAATTGCTAATCAGAAATCACCTATAGGATTATAGGTGATTTCTGATTAGCAAAAAAAAAATTGTTTAAAAATCGTTCATTAAGGTATCACTATAATTATGGTAGCATGAACACTGGTAGTTTTTTATTTTATTAATTTATTTTTTCTTACACTGTTTTCCAGCAACAAATTATAAACCAGTTTTGACTAATTATTTGACCAAATTATTATTAATTTCGTTATTTTACTGCTACCTTGATATAAAATAGCAGTAACTTATTTTTTCAGAACTGGTTTAGCTAAAAAAAATATTTTTAGAAACTAATTCTACAGAATCGGTTTTTATTAACTATTTAGCTATAACTTCCCATGCTGACTTATCACTGCTAGCTTGATAGAAGTGTATTGTTTTAATAGGTTACAGGTTTGCGTTATGCGAGGTGAAGGTAATGCTGTACCAGCTTCTCCGGCACATGGAGTTGTCTCCGTGTGAGAAGACCTGCATACCAGCGAAACTCTCGACCAGTAATTTGAACGTTATCCTGCGGGGCGGACACTGGTTCAAAGTGCGATGTAGACAATAGAATAGAATCAAGTTAGTTAGATTTATTCATATATAGAACAATGAAAATTATAAAAAGTAACTATAATGATTTCCTATACATTTACGTAAATAAAACTAAATTTGAGAATTTTATTGTATGATATAAAGCACGGGAATAAACGTTATAAAATCCGCACAAATTGTTTTATTAAATCTTATAGTATACTAGCTGCTACCAGGCGCAATGCTGCCGCAGAAGAAATAATTGTGGAAATATCATTAAGAGGAGGTTATCCCAGACCTGCAGGCAATTATAACGCTTTCCCAGCTCACGCCATTTAGCGCGACGCACGACGTATTTATTCACGATGCTGTCTGAATCATAGGTAAGTACTCTAATATTCTATGCTCCGTGTGATAAATGCACGCCACTGTATAAATATTTGCAGTAGATCAACTGAATTAAATACTATAATAATTGAAATGTTACTTTTCTTCTTTGGTAGGATTTCTTTATTTCGTCAGATTTACATTTTATTATTTAGTAGTTTACTTATATTATTGCATATAATGTACATATAATATCACTTTATGGAAGTTTTAACAATCAACTAATTTTATTAATGAAACAAAGGCTCTTGAATATAGGCCTCCCCCATAGATTACTTCATAGGGGCGATATTTGCCTTAGTTGCCACATGTGGCAAGCGGGTTGGCAACCGCAGTTATTTATTTTTATTCGTTATTATCGAGACGATTCTGCCCATCTCCTGACTTTTTTCCTCTGTCGCCTCTTACGATACTCACGGGATGATATAGGGTAATGGTTATTCTTACACCACCACTACACGGCCCGGTAGGTTGTTCGCAGAAATTTATATTTTGCAAATTTACAACACGCACATAGTAATATAATAAAACAAAAAATTTTGAACATTCAGAATAAAAGTAAAATTTGCTAAATTTGACAAATTAAAAAAAATAAAAACTACGCTTGTTTCCTCGGGAACCATTAGACATCAACATAGTATGGGTATTGGGTATCAAAACAACAAATCAAGATTCCACGAAGTCAAGTGTCAAGTCAGTTTCAAGTTGTCAAGTCAAACACTTAACACGTCTCCGCGTGAGCCGTTTTAGTATATTTTTTTTGTTAACATAACTTTTGATTTTCAAAATATTTGCCATTAAAATAACTTTATAATACGATTACCTTTAAGTAGATGCAATTTTAATATAATTTCGTGCTGTAATTACGATGTAAAACTTAAATTAGTTTTAAAATCGACACTGTTTCGGATTTTTTAATTTAAAAATTCAAAAAAAAAAGAGCAAAGTACAATGTATCGTGTTTTGAACCTTTAATATCACTCATTAAAAGATGTATCTATGACATGTATTTTTTTCTGGACTTAAATATAGTAATTTGATTATTTAAAGTTAATTTTACAAGAGCCAATATTGGGATAACCTGCCTATAAAGGTGTAAAAATAATACTAAAAGTTTTAAAAAAAATTACGAATTGACTTCCCTAACGATTACTATTATCCATGCCGTGAGAAAGAGTTGAGTTTAAAAACTTCTTTGAAAATCATCGTCAACAAACAAACCTAACCTTCATGTCTCTCTGAACATTCGTCATCAAGGTCGTCGGCGGTCTGCCATTCCCCTCTTTTACTTATCCATGGAAAGACACTCACTACATCTTGATTATCTGATCTTCACGTAACATGTTTATACCACCCTCACCTGGTCTCTGAAAGATTCTCAATAATAGGCGCTACTTTAAAACTTTACCGTATTTGCTCAGAGAGCAACGCGGGATAAATAAATATATTCAATATTCAGATTATAAAAAACAGCATTAACGAAGAATTTGTCGGCATTCGACAGGCCTTCGTATCCATTGCTCATTATTGTTTCCTTTCTTTCGCAAGGCATCGCCTTACGTTTTACGAACCTATAAAATCAGAATGTTTTTTTTTTAAACACGATACTTTTATATATCTCACTGATTAAATCTGAAAAGATCGAGTTTATGACAAAGTAATGGTAAAAAAAAAAAACCAGATTGAATATAACAATGGAAAGAGATCAACTCTTTAAACTTGATATTGATCGTATACTTAGACTGACAATGTCAATGTTTCATGTGTATTTTAACACGCTTTTATAAGTTTGACCTGTATAATTATGTTGTATGTATGTATTTTTATTTATTTATTTACACTTTATTGCGCAAAGTAGTGCATATGGCGGACTTTTTGCCAAGGAACATTCTCTGCCAGTTAACAATTAGCCATTAGGTTAAAAAAAGATAGACATATCAGAGTATGCCGTCTACTACCGGTGTTAGAATATCCACTACCCCATATCTTGACTAGCCTCTTACGTGGGTGTCGTAGAGGCGACAGCTGGACTGAAGCAGGAGATGGGCAGCAGTGTCTTTCAGCTATAGAAGCTAAAGTCGACTTGTCTTTTGAAACATCTATGGTCCAGATAGTTTTCGTTCCAATTACGAATGTCCTGCTTTCTGTCGGATTATATATAGTTAACGTAGCGTGACTCTTTGTAGTTACCTAAAACATTTGTAAGAACAAAAAAAATTGTATCTCTGTACCTTGGGTAATAATACTGTTCACAACGTTCAAATTTATTCTCAAAATTGAACAATGCTTAGTCAGTTGTTTTAGCCTTAAAATTATTCAGATGTATTTTTTAAGATATTTTTTATAGTAAATTTTGTGCTTTCCGGTACGTGGCGCGATGAATATGAGTCATTTAGGTCTATCATTACAGAATTTGTTAATAACCTGACTATGGCGAACCTTTGGTAACCTAGCATAGCGAGGTATCATAGTCTTGGCAAAATAAAAAGATTGTGTGAATATGACCTCAATCCGTCAAGTCGTACAGAAGTTACACGATCACTAACAGACACGCCAACGATTATATACAACATGTAACAAAAACCCTGTGGTTCCCCACAAGTGCTTTATCACAGTAATTATTCAAACGAATAGAAATTAACTTTACTTCAGAAAACTCGACCATAAAAAATATTAATTTTATTTGCAATTTTTTCTGTGCTGCTTTGGCCGGGGAGTAAGTGAGTAAGAGTACTGTCAAAGACTGACTGTCAAAGAATGAGTCAGGTCAGATGTGATTAACATAATTATTTTCACATATAAATATAATATAATAAGATAATATAATAAGATAACTATTATGAACAGTAAAATCCCTTAAATAAAGACCAAAAACATTTTCAATGTCATAAATGCTATGCACATCTTAACGTCCCTAAAACGGCCACCAAGTAACTTGTTACACCTTGTACAGATTTAAGAGAGAAGACAAGAGGAGATAAATATAAGTAAGGGTTAACATCGTAATTCTCACTCATTTTAGCAATATAAAGTTTAATGCAGGCAGAGGAATCCGTGCCGTAATTTTGTCTGTTTTTGGTAATTCTCATCACCCCAAGGTAAAGTACGGCCAACTAGCAGCGATACGAAAGGTCATTTACCTTAAAAACGACTGTGGAGTTGACAATCTATTATCTATCTCTTTCCATCTTGTGTACGTGTCGTTTTCCCGGCAAAAACATGTCAGGGTCAAGACGGGTACGCCAGCATTCGGGAGTTGTTGTTGTTTAGTAGTTTTAATTAAAACTTCTTGGTTCGGAGTGTACTTTAAAGTTATCTTAAAGTTATTTAAAAAACAGCAACTGTAATAATAAAACTTCTGAATTTATTAAAGATGCATGTAAGTAAAGTATGAATACTATCATTTTAATTAAATTTTTAATTTTTGGTGACTAGTTTTACTGTGAATGAAAAAATTTGGTTATTAATACCTACAAATATGTTAAAGAAACTTGGCTTAATGATAAATACCCATACAGAAAAGAGATGGCGCAGAAAGCAGCTAGTAATTTATATATATATATCATCAGTCCTGTATCCCCTAAGGGGTAGGCAGAGATATTAACACCCACATTTTGCCTGATATATTTAAGCCCGTATCTAACAGGGGGCAAGCCTGTTACCATACATCGGGCACACAGTTGTTAGGCAAGCGATATTCAGAAATATTATTATTATTCTCGTTATTTAATTTAAATCTACATTAGACAATAATTCAAATTATAACAAAATTTATAAAAAGTATATTTTTTTGGTTTGATAAACATTTTGTAAAACTCTATTGTCTACTTAAATATATAATCTAACTATCAAAATGTTACACACCCCTGCTATTCCTAATAACCTTGCATTGGTTTTGTTTACATTTGGTATCGCTTCTCGTTGGCCGTACTTTAGACTAGTAGTGTGTATTCAAAGTTTTAATCAAATAATTCTTCTAATACAAGAAAATACGGTCTAACATTATTATTATAAATAACTTTTTGAATGTATTTCAAATGTATTGTCTTTATGTATTGGCTTAAATAAAGAAAAATATACCTTTGATTACGAGCAAACATTTATAAAAAACCAATATGCCCATGATAAGGATACTGTCATTTCGCTTCACATTATTAGTAGCGGCACGAAAGTCAAGCGGTGACGGTTATTGCGCATAAGTAGCGCTGATTGCCTTATTCCGCATAAGTCGCGCTGATTGGCTCGTGCGTATCGTTCGCACGCGCTGATTGGCTCTCCAGTTTTAATGACTTACCTTCCCTTGTAGGGGATAATCATGATATAGTATTATTTGCTGATGATACTTCCTTGATTTTTAAACTTAAACGTCAATCATTTAAATGTGACGAAGTGAATAATGCTATATCAAAATTAGTGCATTGGTTTAACGTTAATAATCTACATTTAAACGGAAATAAAACTAAATGTATTAAATTTACAACAACGAATGTTAAAATCTGGGTACCAATGTGTTTTAAATGGGAAGAACTGAGCCCTGTTGAATCCACTGTTTTTCTTGGCATCCTCTCGACGCAAAGCTTCAGTGGGGCCCCATATATCCAAACTAGCAAGCAGACTAAGTTCTGCAGCCTATGCTGTAAAAAGATTAGAGGTCTCACTAGTGTCGAGACAGCTAGACTAGTTTATTTCAGTTATTTCCATAGCATAATGTCTTATGGGATTTTGCTATGGGAAATGCAACTGATTCAGAAACTATTTTTGTTTTACAGAAGAGGGCCATTAGAGCTATTTACAACCTAAAACCGAGAGAGTCTCTTAGAGATAAATTAAAGAAATAAATATATTAACTTTGGCCTCTCAGTATATTTACGAAAATTTAATGTATGTTCACATAAACAAAGGTAGTTTTAGTAAAAAAGTGATATACATTCTGTAAACACTAGGAACAAACACAAGCTAGTGATACCAGTTTCTCGACTCCACAGAGTCAGTAATTCATTCTTGGGGCAATGTATACGCTATTACAACAAGGTCCCGGAAAGTGTACAGGCTCTCTCTATTACCAAGTTTAAATGTTTTATTAAGCTGAAACTGTATAAAAGGTTATTATAGTACAAATGAATATATGATTGATAATAACCCCTGGGAATGAGGTGATCGCTACCAAGCAGTTTCTAAAATAAATTTTGTACTTAAATAGTTTGTACAACCATTAATGTAAAATTTACTTTTTAAAAAAAAAGTCCCGCTGGGTTTCTTGCTGGTTCTTCCCAGGACAGAGGTTTTTTCGAACCAGTGGTAAAGTAAAAAATGACTTTCAATAAGAATTACACATGTAATCTATATTGAATAAAAAATTATTCTATTCTATTCTATTCTATTCTATTCTATTCTATTCTATTCTATTCTATTCTATTCCAGTGGTATTCGTGCAATTCAATTCGTGCGCGTCCCCTCCACGTGTCGTTCAGCGCTAGACTTACATGCCGCGACTTGTACGCACTAACTTCAAGCGTTTGTGTACGTCAAAAGTCAATCTATAATCCTTTGTTTCACGCCAGGTTAAACTTTGCGTTTTATTTGCTTGTTGTTTCTGTAAGTAGTTTGAGCAATTCCTGGAGTACTTTAAATTATATATAAATAAATAAAAATACTTATATATGAATAAAAATACCTAAAGTCAGATAAAAGTAATATGTGGAAGCAGTTACATGTATATAATCGAATAGCAAAGTGACGCGATGAAAAATAAAAAGTCGAAAAATAAGGACCACCCTGGTGTAGAGAACCGGAGACCCTTTTTACTGGAAACGAGGCATTCCATGTTAGTCCTCGGGGGTAATAACACATCTGGATTTTGATTCTTACTCGAGGATAGATGTGTCCATGGGCCATAGCATCCACTTACTTTACTTTTTAGCTAGCGTGGACTGTGCGCTCGCTTATCACCCTTATTCCATAAAAAAATATAAATAAAATTGAAGTGTCTGTCTGTAATTTTCAAATAACTGCCTTTTATTGAGATGAGAAGTTTATTTGCATGGCAATATGACATAAATTACGAGTTTTTTTTAAATCAGTCTGTCTGTCTGACCTGGTTAATCCTCGGAATGGTTGCACCGATTGTAACGAAACTTTGCGAACAGACTAGATAGCGCGATAAATAAAATGAGAACACATCAATGTAGTCGAAATTAATTAAATACGCATTATTAAGGATTACTCAAAAACTACTGGCCATAACTTAATCAAATTTATACGGAACCACATGAGAAGCACCAGCTTTCAAATTAAAAAGAATCATCAAAATTGGTTCACATAGAAAAAAGTTCTGAGGTAACACACATAAAAAAACGGTCAAATTGAGAATCTCCTCCTTTTTTTGAAGTCGGTTAAAAATAAGTCCTATCCCCTGGTAAAAAACTAAAAATAATATAAGCTACCACTGGATCCAGCAATAGGTATGCCAAAAAAAGGTTTCCACCTCAGCAATATATGCTACTGCATTCTGTACAAGTCCACAGCTGAACATGGTCCTTTCGCGTTGTAGGGAGTATTTGCCTCAATCGTCACGCACACATAAAATAGCAGCTTAATGCTGCTGTGTTTTGTATGGTGAGTGTAGAGAAGTAAGGGTGAGAGAGTGAGGCAGGTGGGTTGACTGATCATGTCTCGGTCCTTTGATACTGCTGCCCGTTGTCATTTTAGTTATTTTAAGTCAACGTAAACGAGATCTAGAGAAAGCCATAAAAATTTTCTGGCACATCACATAGGCAGTCGTGGGTATTACAACACATGCGCAACGAAATGGGTTAATGTATTCTCTATAACCACCACCATTTTTGTTTTCTTGAAACGGTACCCTCGCACCACGATCCTTCTTCTTCTTTTTTTCTTGGCTTCTAATATATACAGTTGCGTAACTCATTACTCTCCCTCCCACCATTTTCGCAACATATTCTTTACCCCAACACTAAGATGTCTTCTGTATCGTAGAGGTAGTTTACATACATAAATTTCACAAGGACAAACATCCAGACCCGGAACAAATATTTGTAGGATATACAAATACTTGTTTCGTGAGGGATTCGAAACCGTGGCCTACAGCGCTGCATCTCATTACTAAGCTTCTGCGCTTCGGAGCATACCTATATATTTATCTATGTATATATATACCGGATGACTATTTTTATCGTCTGGAAAATTATATGGTGTTTTGTGTTAGTGGAAAAGAAGCTATCCTCGAAATTGTTTGTAAAATGTAACTATTTAGGACAGGCAAACATGCGTGAGTGTCGTGGAACACTCGATTGGAACGAAGTTCCTTTAGTAGTATATTATTATTGATAAACGTTTTATATTACTGATTAACAAAAACAAATAAATGAATTACTAGCGTCCATTAAAATGAAGCGTCATTTAAAATAAAATAATATTTCTTTCATGGCATTCTTTCATGGCAATGGAAATGTTATTCCATCTCGTTTCCTTAGCCGCCAAGGCCGTCTACACTACGTCAGAAGGGGTCGTGACGGAAAAACCTTACACTTTTTGTCACCTAGCCCCCATCCGCCAAATCCGTACTGTCCGATAAAGAACTTCGTTCCAAAACCAATTCATCCTACGGCATAATTTTATATATATATATATATATATATATATATATATATATATATATATATATATAATTCTTCTATCTGTGTGAATGTGACTCCTTCTAAACTGCTGGACCGATTTTGAATTTTGTGTGATGAAGTTGATTCGAGAATGGTTTAGATTTACAATTTGACCCAGTAGGTAGCGCTGTTCTCGAAAACCAGAAATCACTCTTGCGAAGCCGGGCGGATCGCTAGTATTTATATATAATATATAATTTTCTCCTTTCTTTGCAATATCTTTTAAAATATTGCACGACAAAATTGAGTTTCAATGGCACATGCAATTTCCCTCGGAGATTACTTTCAAGTGCGACGGCCCATGACTATTATAGATAGTGACGTGAGAATATAACATAATGGTTTAAGAGAAAATAAGTTTCTATGAAAAATTTCATTAATAATTAAATGATTGGCAAAGTGGTTGCATTGGCAAACTTGGCAGTGTCATACGAATGTTATACGTTCTGGATATTTTATATCTGATGCAAATGTGATGGCATACTGCATCACAGTGCGGCGTGACGCAGCAGGTCGCCGATATGTGTCCGGCTGACAGCAGCGGAAGCAAAGGCCTGCGGTCAACCTCCGAGGCGCATTTCACAGATACGTGGTGCCCCACGAGACAGCGGTAGCACCTCAGGAGTCTGGGCTCCAGCAGCTTAACCTGCGCTGAGACCAGCCAGCTTCGGCCCTCCACTATGGTTTTGGCTGCCGTAACAGGGCAGCACACGTGGCGGCATGCATACCCTGTTGGTCCGGGCGTATGGCGCCTGACCTGATCTGGTCAGTAGTACACCCCGGACCTGGCGACGGCGGCACCAACTCCTCCTCCGATACCGAGTCGTCAGACCCATGATACGCAGGTCTGCATCTGACGGGCCTGGACACTCGGCCTCATCCGCGTCCAGGGACGCTCTGAGCTTCACAGCCAGAGCGTCCGCGGTCGCATGCCTGGATTCCCAGGTCTCGGCATACGGGCCCCGTCTGGTGGGGCCTTCACTTGTGAGACTAAATAAGCACCTTACCATAATCTTCTTCTGCTTTATTAATTTTAATTTTAGTAAAGATACGC
>JAGSMP010001885.1:0-38623 GCA_029286625.1 Parnassius orleans
GCGTGACGCAGCAGGTCGCCGATATGTGTCCGGCTGACAGCAGCGGAAGCAAAGGCCTGCGGTCAACCTCCGAGGCGCATTTCACAGATACGTGGTGCCCCACGAGACAGCGGTAGCACCTCAGGAGTCTGGGCTCCAGCAGCTTAACCTGCGCTGAGACCAGCCAGCTTCGGCCCTCCACTATGGTTTTGGCTGCCGTAACAGGGCAGCACACGTGGCGGCATGCATACCCTGTTGGTCCGGGCGTATGGCGCCTGACCTGATCTGGTCAGTAGTACACCCCGGACCTGGCGACGGCGGCACCAACTCCTCCTCCGATACCGAGTCGTCAGACCCATGATACGCAGGTCTGCATCTGACGGGCCTGGACACTCGGCCTCATCCGCGTCCAGGGACGCTCTGAGCTTCACAGCCAGAGCGTCCGCGGTCGCATGCCTGGATTCCCAGGTCTCGGCATACGGGCCCCCGTCTGGTGGGGCCTTCACTTGTGAACTAAATAAGCACCTTACCATAATCTCTTCTTCTGCTTTATTAATTTTAATTTTAGTAAAGATACGCTTTTAAACAGAGTTTAAGCGAGTTCGGCACAGGCCTCTCATTTGTGAGAAGGTAATTTTCATTAGATCTGGTTGAAATTTATTACGACTTTGGGTGAAAGTAAAACTTTCAGGAATAATTCCTGAACGTTTTACTTTCAGGAAATTACAGTTGAAATGTGCGCTAACATACAGTCGATATATTCTTTAAAAAAGAAGTGTATTTTTGGTGGGACCTATTTGGTGTGTTGTTGTCTGAAAGCATAGAGAGACAGTATATAATTAGAGGTTAAGAGGCATTCATCTTAATCCTCAAAGGTGACAACGCGTTTGCAGCCTTTTCTGTTTGAAGTTGGCTCCAGGTTTCCATGGACAAGTTCATTAGTTGTTTATTTTTACAAAATATATAATTTTAGGAAGTGCATTACTTCGCATAATGGTGCGATGAGGCCTTTATTAAACTTTTGTACTTAATCGGTCGGTTGTTGATTCGATTTTGGTTGTTTGATTTTTTTTAGTTTTAGATAGTATTTTGTCTGTCATGCTCACAAGTAGACGTTTAACTTATGATGAGCTGCAGTTATGACCAATGAAATTATTAATTCAAGATATTGTAATATAGAGTGAAAAATCTAATAAATTAGTAATAATAATGACAGCCTTTTCAAAGGAAAGCTAAGTAATCTAATTTCTCTGTAACATATTTCTTAATTTTGATATAAATGTGTGTATAACTATAGATAATTTCTATAATATTTTATTTTGATATAATTTACCTTACCCATATGTATAATCTTTGGATCCTTTAGCGATATTTGCATATAAATAGCTTAAATGGATTCTGTGTAGAAGCATAAATCCTAGTAGAGGTACTTTAGTCGGGCTTTAGTATTTCTCATCTATTACGGATTTGCGAGATATTTATATGAATTTTATTCTACAATTGCAATTTAAATAGTATAAATTCAGTACTATACAGAATCTATAAAATACCAGATAAGAAAAAATATTTTTATAAAAGCACTATGATTTAAACAACGCAACCTTACAATTATACTTTTAAATCCCAGTGTCATTTTTTTTCTTCTTGTCAATACATATAATAATAATTATCGAATAATATTCTCTAATTAATTGATCTAACTCTACAGAATATTTTAATTATTAGATTAGGAATCGCTGCCTATTTCTCTTTACGATGCCTCTTTTAGAGCTAAATGCGTATCGATATATACTGAAGATCTGATGCACCAACACTCTTCTTCCCCGGTGACTTCTCCTTAGCTGCATTGGTCAGAGGAAGAGGACACCCCTCCATCCATCTGAGGTGGGCTCTCTAAGCCCACTCGGAGCGACCACCTCGCGCCAGCCGAATGGGTTACCCTTTGTTCAAAGTGGGTTACTAAGGCACGGCTTTTAAGCCCAAAAATCAGTCTATATTATTATTTCTAATATAAACGTCAATAAAGAAGACTGATTTCATAATAAAAATGTTAATGTTTTAATTCTACCCTGATGTCCAAAAAACTCTAATTTACTAAATTTTCTAGAGGATATCATAAATATTCATTTATGATACCCTCTAGAAATACGGAAAATTATAATTAACGTAGTAAAGACATTTAAAGCTTTAATAGAACTTATTGTTCTTGGTAGTGTTTTGTATAAATAATCATCCTCTAAATAACAACTCAAAAATAATAAAGAATAATAAAAAAGTCCAACCCGGCTGCAAAGCGTGGCAACTATGAATTAATAAATATGAATGAATAATTATTGAAGTAACTAAGAAGTAGTTAACCGTTTATTCAAGTGTTACATACAGGCACAAGTCACAGTTTAATTCTTAGCTGACTTGCAAAAGAAATCAGGAGGTTCTTCATTTGTGTATATGCTTTTGTATGTATGTTACGCGATATATGCATAAAATGTGAACCAATTTTAATTACTCTTATTTTTATTAAATGGGTTATAATTCAGTGGCGGTCCAATATAAAATCGGAGACAAAATTATTCTTTTAAGGTCAGCAAAAAAGAGGATGAATTTCTTAATGTAACTGTTTTTACGACATTGAAATTGTGATATTCCTTATTCCACATAATATGGTTATTAAGTTAACTTTCAATTTCAACTTCAAAGAACTTCAAAGAATAAAATAATTTCACATTTAGAAGTCGGGGCTTTAATTCTTCTATAGACTATGTCTTAGCACAATTAAAATACATCCTGAGTTGTATTAAATTTACTGGTCTGGTCGTAGGATCTACCTCCTTGACCAATCGCACTTCCAAGTAAGAAAACTAATCTAGCTAATTATTATATCTAACTATCTAGTAGAACTAAATCAATATTCTAAAAAACAGTTTCATAAGAATTAATTGTGAAACAATCATTTTACTTCGGACAAGAACAGATAAATACAGACTAAATATATAGTATAAATACCTCGAACACTGAACCACTCAGTCAAGGGAAATATTCATCACAATATACCAGCTATACAATATTTCACGTCACATAATTAACACGCTGTGACTGTCGTAATTGTAAATGTTTGAGTTTCGGTTTGCGGTTAAGAACAGCAACCGTGACATTTAAAATTATTCGGTTTAATTTTCATGGCATGATATTTAAATAACCTGCTGTTTTCAGAGTTTAAGTACAATGCAAACTGTTTGTTAGCACTTAGGTAGAGTTAACAGTTCTCTGACCCCCTAACGCCACAATAGCAATTCGATCCATCTAGCAATAAGTCGCAGTCATTTATTTCTGTATGCTTAGCACTCGACAATATTTCTTTTTATGATTATTTTAAAATTTATTTCAAAATACTATACAGCTGACTGCCCTTTTCTTTTGGGTTCAAGGATTATAACCATGTTTCCTCTCAGTTAGTATATCAAAGACGTTACGTTTTATTCTCGCCAGCGTCGAATTGCTTTATTATAAATAAGCACCTATCCATCTGATTGTCTTTCTGCTCTTAGGTAAGTTGGTGACTTCTTGACGTACGTAAATATTCTAACTTATCAGTAAATATTCGGCCTCTGCGATCTTTAATTTCTCTTGGTATGCCTTTGTGTACATCGGTTTAGGATCATCATAAACTGGACATGGGTATACGAGGTGTGTAACAACGATTTCTTTTCAAAAGCATGCAACCACATCAATGCTTAATATCAATGGAGGTTAGGGCAATGGCTAAAAGGTGGCATATCCATCCTAAGCCTACAGACTGATAATGGAGAGTACCATATATGTGATGGTATCATATGCACTGAAATACCCGTTTACCCAGCGTGGTGGTAATAGGCAATTTATCATTTCATATGGTGCAATTTTCAAAAGGCCTATACCTTTATCTGTGGATTAAGAAAGCCTGTATAAGAAAAAGATGTACCAGACTTAGAGTCTTCCTGTTAATTTTAGAATAACAGGAAATATATTAAGCAACAATTTTAATGACTGAGTGGAGGCCTAATCCCTGCTGTGAGAAGTCATATGCCATAAGTTCTTTTTGGTATTTTCTATAGTCGCCTAATATCGGGAATCTCATACAGAATTTTCGGGAAAGTAAAACACTACTTTTGGTCTAAGGGCCAGTAAGCGGCAGACTTACGGTATTTCAATAAGCTTCACGTTTTTTTCAGTTAATCCGCTGCGGATACCTGAGGTACATGAAATGGGGACTCTTTAGTTTGACCGGCGGTTCATATAGAAACGCTCAGGTGTGAAAGGTGTAAAGAAATGACCGAAAAAAACACGAAAGTAATAAGTCTGCCGCTTTGACATCTTGAAATATTCAATAAAAGTTACTGAAAAATAACATTAGCAGACACCTATGTCGGTCCCAAGGTCATGGCAGACAGGTTGACAAGTACAATGTTTTTTTTATAATTTACGTTATTTCAATAAAGCTGCAATTTATATAATATGTTATTAATTTGACATATATATTTTGAATGGCAGACATTTATTGAGGTTTTATCACCCAGGCAGACAACGAACTTCAGTGGCGTCCATAAGCGCGTACTATAGCACTCGGTCTAATCCAGTCTTTAGGTTAAATTAAAATTTCTATTACATACATATATTAAAATACTTGTTTTCAACTATTCTTTAGTATTAGTCATCATCATCATCATCATCATTATTACAGCCCTTCACAAGTGCAGTGCTGAACGTAGGTCTCCTCCAAGGAATGCCACATAGCACGGTCCTGAGCCATCTGCATCCATCCATCAACTTCCTGCATGTCTTACCAGGTAGTCACTCCATCTAGTGGGGATCGCCTTACACTTCGCCTATCGGTACACGGCTGCCACTCGAGAACCTTTTTTCCCCATCGGTTGTCGGTTCTTTGAGCTAAATGGCCGGCCTATTGCCACTTCAGCTTACTAATCCGTTGGGCTATGTTGATCACTCTGGTTCTACTGCAGATATCCTGCGAAAACTCCTAGCATAGGCCTCTCCATAGCTCGCTGAGCGACCTTGAGCTTCCTCATACGGCCAGCAGTGAAGGGCCACGTCTCAGATTCATAAGTCATCACTGGCAACACGCACTGGATGTACAATCTCGTATTCAAGTTTTGAAGTATAGCAAAAGAGAAGATGTGTCGTAATTTCCCGAACGCTGCTCAGCCGAGTTGGATCCGTCGATTGACCTGTCGGTCGAATTTGGACTTTTTCAAAACTTTTACTTAACAAACCGTTTTGCGGTGTAATGGTGGTGAATAGTAACTATGCACTATTGTGATATGTTTCATGTACCATTAAATAAAAAAAAGGTAAACATACTCGTCAACAACTTCGAGCTTAGTGCTCCCAACAACTACCGCCATAGGTGTGACATGGACGTTACACATGATCTTTGTTTTGTCCATGTTCACCTTAAGACCTATACGTTGGGAGGCACTATTGAGGTAATTGAGCATAGTGATTAGGTCCTCCAGCGATTCGCCCATAAGGACTATATCGTAGGCAAATCGAAGGTGAGTGATATACTGGCAATTGACGTTAACACCGTATCCTTTCGCTTAATGCAGCTAGTTTTAGGTCATTTTCTATGGAGTTGTAAGGAAATTTTTACTAATCCAAGTGCATTTTATAAGTTGATCGACTATTACATGGTTACTTCATAATTTTACTTAGCTGTTATAGCTTTCCACTTAATTTCATTATATATTCTACTATTGTGTATACTTTTCACATTTCCAAAAACAGCGGTTTAGTTGGTAGAGGGGGGACACATGACTCTAATGAAAAATACCACTTTAAAGCTAAATATTTCGCAAACGGACCCCTGAATCAAAAAGATGATGTTCCACACCCCTAGTGTTTTTGAAAGACCTATCCAACGATACTCCAAATGATGGAATAGACGGCTAAAAAAATCATCGTTTATTTGTATGGGCAAAAACGTTTTTATTTTGGGTACTCCAAAATAAAAACGTTTTTTAAGATTTTATTTCATTATTTTCTAGGCGTGATTAATATCTATAACTATGCCAAATTACAAATTTGTAGCACCTAAGGTCTCTGAGCAAAACCAGGGACGGACGGACGAACGGACGGACGGACGAACGGACGGACGGACGAACGGACGGACGGACATGGCGAAAGTACAAGGGTTCCTTGTTTATTTTATTTAAACTTTATTGAACCTTACACATTAAGTACAGGAACAAAAGGCGGACTTAATGCTAAAAGCATTCTCTGCCAGTCAACCTTAGGGCAGTGATAGAACTACGAAGCGGTTACAAAGAAATATACATACACATATATACATATTATACATATACATATATACATACATATACACACATACATACATATATACATACATCAATATACACAAATATATAAATTTATATATTATAAGAAAATATAATATAATACAAGATACATAGAGATACGTAATATACTCATGAAACTAATATACACAGATTACAACTACAATGATGACGGAACTTAGCAGTTGTAAAGCAATTTTAGAAAATGATTTCGAACATTCTTCTTAAATGTTTGTTTGCAGGTAGGTTGTCTTAATTTTTCAGGCAGCTCATTCCATAGGCGCGCGGCTTGGACAGCAAACGATGAAGATATGAAACTCGACCGGTGAAGGGGTATAAAGAGAGCAAAAGTCTCCGATGAACGAAGCTGTCTGTCATGAGTGTCCCGCAGAAACTGTAACTTATGGTTCAGATAATTTGGATAGTGGTTATCGAATAAAATAGAAAAAACTGTGTTAAGTATTCTTATACATCTGCGCTGACGAATTGGAAGCCATTTAAGCTGAGTGCGGAATGAGGATACATGATCAAACTTGCGAAGACGAAAAATAAAATGGATACAGTTATTGACGAGACGATCCAGCTTATCAAGGAAAACCTCATTGAGATCAGGAAAACATACATCAGCATAGTCAATAATAGGCAAAATAAGAGATTGCACCAGAGTTATCTTTACCTTTACCGGAAGAAAGTTTCTAAGACGGTTCAAAGCACTGAGTTTAGCAAAAACAGAACCACTGATATTCTGAATTTGGGTGGACCAACTTAAGGTTGTGTCAAAGTAGATACCCAGATTTTTAACGCTGCCAGAATACGGTATGACAGAATTATCAAACTTAAGAGGTGGAACGCAACGGACGTCAAGCTTACACAATTGTTGAGCACTACCAATTATTATAGCTTGGCATTTATTGGGTTTCACACTAATACCAAACATACAAGACCAACTGTGGAGATTAGTTAAATCCATATTGAGTCTGGCAATAGCGTCACACAAAGAATTGACGTCTGTTTGAACATATATTTGCAGGTCATCAGCGTAAAGATGATAAGAGCAGCTAAGTTGAGAAGAGAGAAAGTTAATAAAAATGGAGAACAGAAGTGGAGATAATATTCCACCTTGTGGCACGCCAGTGGAGAGTTGACACCAGTCAGATATGTCACCACCATTAATGACAGCTTGCTGACGGCCACAAAGGTAAGAAGAAAACCAGTCTACAGAGGTAGACGGAAATTTGAGATTTTGAAGCATGGCAAGGAGGATATCATGGTCAACCATGTTGAACGCATTTGTAAAATCGATCAATACAAGTACTGTGACCTTTCTATTCTCCATGCCCTCCCGAATGTCCTCTGTGACTTTGAGAAGTGCAGTGGTCGTGCTGTGTCCAGTCCGAAAGCCAGATTGAAACTGAGATAGCAAGTTATTTCTACAAATAAAGGCAGACAATTCTTGGTGAACTATAGATTCAAGAAGTTTTGATAGAAAGGGGAAGATAGAAATAAGTCTGTAGTTGTTGAGTTGAGTGGGGTTTGCAATTTTAGGAAGAGGGATAATATAAGCTTTACGCCAAGAAGCAAGAAATGCCCCAGACAACAGAGAAAAATTGATTATGTGAGTTATGACTGAGAGACAGTTTTCGAGAACAGAAGAGATCATACGGCGACTCACATTATCACAGCCCCCTGCTTTGGATTTAATAGATAAAAATGTTTTACGAACTTCTTCGACAGAGACAAACGAGAATGAAAATAGATCATGTTGAGATTTGGCCAAAGAAGTAATTTCTGAAATTGTAGTGGACTTAATGATATGAGATAATGTAGAACCAGCTAAAAAATGAGAATTAAGGTCATTAAGAGGAAAAGAAATGTTATGACTTTTTTCAGAGTGCTTACCAATACCAAGAGATTTGAGGAACTTCCATACACCGGCCGGAGAAGAGTTAGAAATATTATCATGGAAATAGCAACGCTTCGCTGCCCTTACCATGTGGTTACAGCGATTGCGATTGTTGTGTAACTACGGAACCCTAAAAAAGACTGGATTAGAGCGAGAGCTATAATACGCGCTTATGGACACCACTAAAGTTCATTTGCTGCCTGGGTAATAGAACCTCAATATATTATGTCTGCAATGCAAATTATATATGTCAAATAATATTATCAACAACATATGTATTATATAAATTGCAGCTTTCTTGTAATAACGTAAACTATTAAGAAAAAATTGTACTTGTCAATCTATCTACAATGACCTTGGGACTGCCATAGGTGTCTGCCAATGTTATTTTTCAGTAAATTTTATTGAATATTTCAAGATGTCAAAGCGGCAGACTTATTACTTTCACGTTTTTTTCGGTCATTTCTTTACACCTTTCACACCTGAGCGTCTCTATATCAACCGCCGGTCAAACTAAAGAGTTCCCATTTCATATACCTCAAGTATAGGGGATTAATTGAAAAAAACGTGAAGCTTATTGCAATATAAAGTATGTCTGCCGCTCACTGGCTCTTAAACTATTTTATAAATAAAATAGCGCTGGAAATTTTGGCTATACGCTCATTTCCGCACCTACTGTTATCAACATTAATAACGTTGCAACGCAATTTACAAAATAGGCTTTTTAACGAAATCCTTTATCTTTATGGTAATGTACACGGAGTAATTGGCATAGTATCTGTAATTAGCATTTTGTTTACCGTACACGTAAAAGTATATTGTTTTAAACCTTTCCTACATTAATTATTAATCTTTTTTGCCTAGATATCTACTTGAAATGTTAGAAAACAGGGTTTTCAGAAAAGTGAAAATAATATACATAATAGTTAATTGACGCTGTTTTTTAATGAAAGAATTAATGGTTTATTCATCGCACAACGCAACGCAATTTTTTATTTTAAAGTTGCAAATGTCCATTTTTTTTTCATTTTACTTTTTTTTTTATAGTATAGGGTGACAAACGAGCACACAGTCCACCTGATGGTAAGTGGATACTGTGGCCCATAGACATCTACATTTATCTTCAATTAGGAATCAAAATGCAGATGCGTTGTCACCCGTGAGGACTTAGATGGAATGCCTCGTTTCAAGTAAAAGGGTCTCCGTTCTCTACACTCACCATACAAACACAGCATTACGCTGCTATTTTACGCTGGTTTTCTGTGAGAGCGTGGTCCTACCCCGGTCGAGCCGACCCATTTGCGTTACAACCATAATATAGTTGCAGCGTGGCTCTACCACGTAAAAACATCAGTATAATATTACTATATAACAGATCCTCTCAAGTTAACAGGTTATTAAGAATCTTTTTTTTTATATAAAGTCATAAGCTAACAGTGCATCTAATGGTGTAGCAATGGATACCTGCTATAAATATTGAACATCAAACAAAAAAGGTAACAGATGCGTTGTCACCCTAGGGACTGAAATTAAATTCCTCGCTATTTGTAATCATACTCTCTTTCCATTCAAACCAAAACACAGTAAGAGATCCGCTGATGTTTGGCGGAAGAAATAACCAATAGGGGTTATAATTCTAGCGATCTCCTATGCAGAAATGCTTAACCTAATGCAATAACTCATAATAATGTATTTGTGTTTACGTATTATGATATTAATAAGGTACGTGAATATATTTAGTAACTTTTTATTTCCTTATAATTGTAAAAGTAATCACTAAAATCGTATTTTTAAATATTGTACAGCTTTGAAACCTATTTAAAATATTCAAAACGCTTATACTGGTTAAATAAAGGACGCTTAATTCATGTATGAACTAAATACCAGGCATTAATTTCTTTCCCGTAATCTGTCTCCTATCTCGATTTCTAAAACAAATTTTAACTTCTAAATTATTTCTTATCCATTAAAATAAAAATGTGTTTTTTTGTTTTATTCATAAATTCCGTTGCTAACTGTATTTATAAATAATAATGATGTGATTTGAAACTAAGTTGGAGCCAAAATCAAAATGCTCTAAAGCAGGTGTCCTTACTGGGTGCCTAAAATGCTTATTACTTTATAGAATATAGATGAAAAATAATCACACAACCCACACGATGGCAAGTGCATGCTGTGCCCAATTAACTCGCAAATATGATAACAGTACAAATTCAACAAATATTAAAATAATATTAGTCTTTAGGGCATGGCACATAAACATCTTCGATTAAGAATCAAAATGCAGAATGCGGTGTCACCTCTATGAGCTAAGATATAATGCCTTGTTACAAGGGAAAAAGGTCGACTCTGTACACTAACCATACGAAATACAGCACCATTATGCTGCTATTGTATACTGGTATTCTTTTAGAGCGTGATCTTTCCCCGCTCGAGCCGACCTATTCATGCTACAACCAAACCGTAGTTGCAACATGGCTTTATCATGTTAAATATTCGGGTTATTCAACTTGATAGTAAATATCGTGTAGAAATCTGCATGTCTAAGAAATATATAAATATCTAAGACGTGTGAAGTCAACCAAGATGGCATTGAGGCAGCTTGGCAACTAACTGTTCCTTGCACTAAAGGGGGTCTATGATCAGCAGTAGAGTTGTGAAGGGTTGTGATGATGATGATGATTATAGTACAATAAAACCTACAAACTAACTACTTACTTGGATTTTTCATATTCCTTGTTTTCTCTTATTTTGCTGCAGTATTTTTAAAATTGTACAGTACACCCAAAGTATGCCAAGGTTTAGAAGTTAATCTCGCACGCCTCAAACCTTGGCACGGAAAAATAGTAGACACAGCATTCCTTCTTTGTTTAAGGAATGTTGGGAACGTTCTAGAAATACCTGACATTTCTGGAATGTGATTGTGTGATTTTTGGTAAAGTTTACTGTAACGAATGATTCACCCATACACTATCCTCGTTATGATGATCATGATATCATTATTTTTTTATATAAGGAGTGTGACAAACGAGTAGTTTAATGATCTCATAAATAGGTATATTAAAAAAGTTATAAAATTGAAATAAAACTCATTAAAATCTGTATTCAGCAAAGTAAGTAACTTTCTTAGTGCAAGTATCTTTCTTATACTGTGTGAGTACTATCTGTAAAAACGGTGTTTCACTCTAGTGCAGTGCCTCGGAAAGCACGTAAAGTCTGACCTCTCCCCGGTCGTGTCGTGTGAGAGAATAGAGAGTAGAGAGTGCACCTGTGCTTGTTCACACGCATGAGCACTATAATCCTGTCCTGAAGAGATGATTAGTATTCGTTGAGACTGGCCGCCTTGATCAGAATTCATTCATATTATCAAAGCATAGAACATTTTTCGATAATATTACTTTCAGTGTAATATACGTATACAATAGTCGAGGCATACGAATTAAAGGCAAAAATGCTGTTAAATGTTTATGAATAATATCTTTCGGAAACATGCTGTTACGATTTAATTAGTAAAATATCAAAAAATGGCCACATATTTAACAATTTCCACTTGCGATTCATGTCACTTAGTGGAACTTCATCTTCCTTGTTTCGATTATTGGTATGTAAGAATGTATCCAAATGATGATGCCTTTTGGCTTAAGTATAATAAATTTGTATGAGAGGGGTTTCATAACCTGAAAAGTCTTAATTTATTTATTTAAGCACGTTTAAATACTATTGAATGTTATTGAATGTTATTGAATGTTGTCTTTCTGAAATATTCTAATAACAGTTTCATAAACCTATTCCATAATCTTTTTTGAATAAGAAATACTAGTAAGAATATTGCGAACGTAACGTTCAGTAAAAAAATATAAAAAGTAAAGCATTTTCGTTGTGTATTTTGTGGTCAGCTACTAATTACGCTTTATCTAGTCGCTTTCCACTCTATATAAATCACAGACTTGCTTAGTTCTCTTTTGCTGCTTCTATGTGTATTGCACCTGGTTGACTTTCTGTGTTGATTTGTCCGAGTTTGTGTTTAGAGTTATTCCTTTTTATCAGCTCGTAAGGAATGACTTGTTTTTATTTCAAAGGGCGTATTTACGATTGAAGTACTAAACGAGTTGCACTTTTGACGCTGCCCTTTCTCGCAGGTCTGGATACTTAATCTCTGTCGTAATAAGCTAATTATAATATACATAAAATTAAAATAGCCGTCAAAATTAACACACCAGACGCTTTGTATAAGTGCGTAATGAACGAAATGACGAAAACGGCGATAACACTCTCAGAGGAGTTGCCAAAATTTGTCCCAACAGTATACCGTGTTACCTATGCATAAACCGGTGATACAAATGTACAAAATATAAGAAAAGCGCAGTTTATCTTGCAACCTTTATCGTTAAATAAGTAAAGCTGTTTAAGCTGTTTGCTTTCACCATTAAGAATGCGGAAAATCATTTCTTAACATTTCATTAAACGATTTCATTGGTTCCACATAGACAGCTACTATAAATAATTTTTGAACTGGCAACCTGTTATTATTTATAAACACGCTTCAATGCGCTATTTAATACTAACAAAAATACCAACAAATTAATAAAATAAAGCTTTATATAAGGAGTTTAACAAAATGTGTCATATCGTAATTCAAACAATAACTTTGCTGCTAATAATTAGTTAACTTTGAAATTGTTAATACGCTTAGTCCGGTGAATTATGCAAAGGAGCTGTAATATAAATCAAAGACCAAGCAACGAGTTCGATCCTCGCTAGCACGACTGAATTCGCTAAATGCAAAATAGTAAAATAAATCAACACTATTTACCACGTGCTCGGTGGTGAAGGAAAACTTAAGCTATATCTGAAAATCAAATCTTAGTTTTCGCTATATAAATTAAATTGGAATGTCTGTCTGTAATATCGAAATGACTGGCTTCTAATAATTAAGCTCAAGGGTTAACGAAAATTTGTATTATGCTAAGGCATGAATAACCATTTTTGGAATTAATAGAAAACAATGCCAGAAGGCCAAAAGGTCATGTTTAATCCGAGAAACATGCAGATGGTTATTGTAAAATCCAAAAACTGCTAAATAAATGTTTTTTTTTTACATTCATTCAAACCACAAGATATTTAACTTCTTTTACATAAAAGGTCCTAACCCTTTATCTGTTATCGCTTATAGGTTAGATGCAAAATCAATTTTTTTTTTTTTACTTTAGTATCATTTTACAAAAAAACTATGAGTGTTAAAGGATAAGGTAACTAGATCTTGTTATGTGAAATTAATAGATTTTCCATTTTTACTTCAAATATTTTCCCATATTGCACATCATAGAGCACATGTTAAGTTCACTACTTCTAATGTCATCCATTCACACACACCGCACACGTCATACATCCACGGCCCTACCAACGCCGGCCGCCCCATGGCAGCCCCTCCTCGGGTGAGATCTGCTCCTTCCACATTTCGTTCTCCGGTAATTGACACCTGCAGCCTCTATCTCTCTAAATGATCCTTTTCGTCTTAAATAAATAATTACAACGAAAAGGATCATTTATTATAAGCGCCAGCGCTACAACGCATTTTAAACTTGTCTCAGTTATGTGTTTGTTTCATCTCAACATGATGAGGCTCTACTCTGACATAACAACACGCTTGTTAAACAAGGGAACATCTCGTTTAGATTACACGAATTAATTTCTTGCCCGCAGTATGTTTCTGGGCTCAAGCAGTTGCCAGAGGAGTCTTTTGATAAAGGTCACTTAAAATGTATTTTGAAAATCTGTTATGTACATCTGTGTTTACTAACAGGATTTAAATAGTTAAGCGAATATTAAAAATAAAGATGGGAAATTAATATTTTCAATTGTACCTATTTTGTGGTGTTAATTAGGTAATAGTTCGTGAAACATCATAATATCAGATTAAGTTATGAAACAAATCAATCAGATATAAGTTTTATATCAATTTATGGTGTTCAAATATGATGTATATATTATAATATGAAGACTTGCATATAATTATTCACTTTTAAATACGTTAGATGTTTCCAATTTCTGTGATATTTATCTAATTCATGTATAGTTCAGAGCGTTTTGTTACTTATTTAATAAAAATACTTATATACACACTCCGATATTTTAAATGAAATATGCAAAAACTTATGGATTAAAATAACTTTCTGCTTTCTACAATACTATAGTAAAATTTTATAACTACTATAGTATTGCAGAAAGCAAAAAGTTTTCTAAACGTCTCAATAATCGAAGCAAGCCTTTGTTACACTCGTCGAGAATGTAGAAAACTTTATAGTGTACAAGTCGATGCGCCCATCGAATAAAATGTCCAACTTTACAAAAAAATAAAAAACTTATTTTCATAAATTTTCTAGAATGTTCACTTGAGCGATTCGGAGGGCTTGATGCAGTCAGAAGGAGGAGAGTATTTTTCTGAACACAGGTTGCGTCCAATTTCCATGAGATCAAACTTAATGGTGGCAGTTAAGATAAAGCAATATACATAAATTTTATTGTTACAGTACTTCAGTCTGCTTTTTCACCTCCTGAAATCAAAGAGAATGTGTTCAAGTCTATGTTATGTTTGAACAGGTAACTTCTTACCAGTTCTTAGAGAAAGATATTTCTGCAAAGAATCATCATCATCATCATCATCATTACAGCCCTTCACAAGTCCACTGCAGAACATAGGCCTCACCCAAGGAATGCCACAAAGCACGGTCCTGAGCCACCTGCATCCATCGACTTCCTGCATGTCTTACCAGGTCGTCACTCCATCTAGTGGAGGGTCGCCCTACACTTCGCCTACCGGTACGAAGCTGCCACTCGAGAACCTTTTATACCCATCGGTTGCCGGTTCTTCGAGCTATATGGCCGGCCCATTTCCACTTCAGCTTACTAATCCGTTGGACTATGTCCGTCACTCTGGTTCTACTGCGAATATCCTCATTTCTAAGTTTATCACGCAGAGAAACCCCGAGCATAGCCCTCTCCATACCCCGACCTTGAGCTTCCTCATACGGCCAGCAGTAAGGGACCTCAGTTCCATAAGTTATCACTGGCAACACGCACTGGTTGCACAGTCTCGTTTTCAAGTTTTGAGGTATACCTGACGAGAAGATGTGTCGTAATTTCCCGAACGCTGCCCAGCCGAGTTGAATTCGTCGATTGACCTCTTGGTCGAAATTGGACTTACCTAGTCGGACTATCTGTCCCAGGTAAACATACTCGTCAACAACTTCGAGCTTAGTGTTCCCAACAACTACCGGCATAGGTGTGACATCGATGTTATAAATGATCTTTGTTTTGTCCATATTCATCTTAAGACCTATCCGTTGGGAGGCACTATTGAGGTTATTAAGCATAGTGCTTAGGTCCTCCAGCGATTCTGCCATAAGGACTATAACGTCGGCAAGTCGAAGGTGAGTGATGTACTCGGATAGCCATCGTTGGCCTACTGTACAAACTAAGCACTTCGAAATACCGACAGTCAACTTGGCACCGCAGAAGAGACTGCAGCACCGCCCAAATTTCGACGGAATCAAAGGCTTTCTCATAGTCCACATACGCAAGACATAGTGGCAAATTGTACTCCTCGGTCTGCTGTACAATTTGCCGAAGGGAATTGTAATTTGTTGCAATTTGCTCAATGTATATGGTCTATGATGCTAAAGCCTTTTCGGAAACCGGCTTGTTCGGGAGGCTGGAAGTCGTCGAGTCTGCATGCGAGACGATTCGTAATGACTCTCGAAAACAGCCCGTAGACGCGGCTCAGAAGGGATATCGGTCTGTAGTTCTTCAAGAGAGTATTGTCGCCTTTCTTGAAGAACAAGACCACCGCACTTCTGCTATAAGCCTCCGGAGTAGTACCACCATGGAGGACGGTATTAAAGAGCTTATGAAGGACTTCGTGTACCAGTTTTCCACCCGCTTTCAGAAGCTCCGCTGTAATTCCATCCTCGCCCATGGACTAGCCGTTTTTAAGGTGCTGGAGAGCCATTCTAATCTCGCTCAGACTGACGTCAGGGATATCATCGGAATAGTGTGGGATAAGACTTGCTCTTGTATCGTTACTCACACTTGCGTGTGGCTCCACGACGCCGCTACATTCGGTCTTCAGCTTCGACAGTTGGCTCTTTTTGGTAGACAGATCTCTAGAAAATACTTTGGAGCTCTGGTTCTGCTTGATCGCTTCTTCAATACGAGCAGTATTAAAGTTGCGTAAGTCCCGCCGCATGCATTTGGAGATATGTCTGTTCAGTTGCCTGTATGCTGTCAAATCTACTGAAGACTGCAGCTTCATTTCCCGTCTAACAGCCATGAGATTAAAAGTGTGATCGGAGAGTTTTTGTGTTCTTCTGCGGCGGGTCTTGCAAAACTTAACTCCGACCGCATGGACAGTTTCCACGAGCTTGTCATTCATATCGTCCACTGCATTGCAATCTTCTAGGCACTGGAAACGGTTTCGTAACTCGAGCTGAAAGGACGGAGCGTTGACTTCATTAGACGACACCTCTCCAACTTAACGTTTAGGTTCAGTGTGCCTCAGTGATCGCGAGGGTGAAAACTGGTACCTCGCGATCACTGAGACATCACTGAACAGTTGGCGTCTAGTCGTCATAATGAAGTCAATCTCATTATTTGTCGAACTGTCGGGGCTCGACCAGGTCCACTTGCTGTGGGGCTGCTTCTGGAAGAAAGAGTTCATAAAGAGTCCCTCTTTC
Organism: Parnassius orleans; assembly: GCA_029286625.1. NCBI lineage: Eukaryota > Metazoa > Arthropoda > Insecta > Lepidoptera > Papilionidae > Parnassius > Parnassius orleans. The sequence continues at coordinate 16,965 of JAGSMP010001885.1, forward strand.
TCCATGAAGTTGGCCAGCTGCTAGCTCCTTGGGTTCCGTTGCCCTATTCCAAATTTCCCTACCCTCAGCTCGCCGTCCTCTCTGTGCTAGTTTTAAGTCTCCATCAACACAGTATAGTGGGTTTTGCATGAGAGATATCCTTATACATTTCCTCCACCTCCTCATCAGGATGTGCCGAGGTTGGTGCGTAAACCTATATACCTTCAACGAATACCGTTTGGTGATTCTGAGTATAGGTACGCAACCTCGTCGAACACTCACAATCTTTACTACGTTGTTAACGAGAGACTTGTGGACGATAAATCCGACACCTCCTTGGGACAAATGGTCGCTCTCCCGGTGATAGAACAGGTTGCCGGATTCTAGGATTACCATGTCCTCCCCTTCTCTTCGGACTTCAGATAATCCTATAATATCCCAGCGCAACTTATCTATCTCTTCTTCCAGCTCCAGGATCTTCTCGTCAGTCCTCAGGGTGCGTGCGTTGTATGTTGCCAGGTCGAGTCGTCTTAGGTGGCAACCGAACCTCCACCGGAGATTCTTAGCACCCCCTGCCCCGCCGTTACCATGGTCGCCACCGTAGCCAGGAATAGCGGGGCCGCTGGGGACTAGGGGCCGTCTTTTGTAACTTTTGTCATGGGGTATTTGCCATAGTTGCCACGCTTGGCGAGCGGGTTGGCAACCGCAGTTTTTATTGTAATTTGCTGTTATCAAAAGATGCTGCTACCCATCTTCTGTTTCAGTTTCCCTCTGTCGGCTCTTACGACACCCACGGGATGATATGGGGTAGTGCGTATTCTTACCCGCCACTACACGGGGTAAAGAATACAACAAGTTTATTCGGGTAGGTCTTAGGCAACCGTTATAAACGTGTAGTTGCTGTGTAAAACTATCCACTATCCCATATCGTTCCGTGGGTGTCGTAAGAGGCGACAGAGGGAGACAAACCACGAGATAGGCAGCAGCGTTTTCATGCCTGCCATGCGTGGCAACTATTACAAATTTCCCCCTATAAGACAATCTACGGGGAGGCCTATGATCAGCAGTAGACTTTTGATAGGCTGTAACGGTAACTGTAACTGTAACTGTAACGGTCTTAGGCAGACATAGGTCTCCCTAGGACCGTTACACCGGTGTTACCGATTTTACAGGTCTTATTTCGAGCAACATCGTCTCTGGCTTTACCAAATCGATATTTCATTGGACATGCAAATTTGCTAGCTGAAACAGATTTTAAAAGTTATAAACAAATATATTGGGCTTACTTAAATGACGATTTACAAGAATCACTTAAAACGAGGAAAAATAAAAGTTTATACAACAAAAATTTGAACTTCGGAATGGCACGCACATAATTTGTTTGTCGATAAAACTTATCATAGTCATGGAAATGTATGTGCGCATTACATAAACGTAAATTTATGTAATACGCACATATAGCCGTTTTTTTTATTTCGCAATTAAAAGTCTAGTAATGATGTGATGTTAATGCTGTTAGCCTATGCGGCTCTTACAGCATCATCGTCATTCGAAACATCGAAGTTTAGTTGCTCCGTGAGATCAAACAATGCATTACCATTGGAATTGCTTGTAAGCGCGTTCCAGGAGGAATGCTTACTGTTGAGGTCTCCAGCTATTATGACACTGGAGCCTAGGTTAAATAATTCTGCAAAGTCTGATTCAACTATGCGTTTGAGTGGCGGTAGATAAGCCGATACGATGGTAAGTGGCGGATGGCCAGATAGATCTACCTTACATATAGAAACTTCTATGGTGGTTAACGGGGGGGCGTCGATTAGTACCCAGTGCCAGGACCTTTTGTAGTAGATCAAGGTGCCGCCTCAGGGCTGGTCAACCTATCATTTCTAACTAAAGTGTACTTTGCGATCTTAGGATCGCAATGGCTAGGTTTCAAAAAAGTCTCTTGCACTAATATTACATCGTGGTTGCGCAGGAAAAGCGCGATCTCGTCTTTTTTGGTCTCTGAGGCCGTTCGCATTAAAGAACGCGACAGTCAGAGAGCCTGGTTTAGTTCTACCGAGATTTTGTGCTGCCATTCTGATATTTAGAAGAGGTGATTAGGCGCACTGGAAAGACCAGATTGCGTTGATAAGTCCTATGTGCTTAATCGTAGCGTTGAGCTTGTCCTGAGGTGAGGTGGCTCCGCGGAGTTTGCGAGCCAAGGAGGATAACTCAGCAACGTTGATGTTGCTGATGAATCCGCAGATTAGCGAGAAGTCAGCAGCGAAGGAGGATGAGCCTTGTGAGATGGGTTTTGATTTTGGGGCCTGGGGAGGCGGCACTGGCCGTGAGGTGACAAGTGCCGGTGGTTTCACCAGGCGTTGGGTTTTGTCGCGGAAGGCATGAGAGAGCTAGCACCTTGTTCGGCCGCCCCGGCGACTGGGGCGGGTTTGGTTGTAATTTGAGGCGAGGAGGTAGGCACCCTGGACGGTGTAGGTTTGGGGGCAGGCAGCCGAGAGCGAGACACACTGGCTTGACCGGCGCGTCCTGGACGGTTTCTACCTCCGCGCTGCTTCCTTCGCGGCGCTTTGGAACACCCGCGATAATTCGCTGGGTGTACCTCTTCGCGACAATTGACGCAGCTCGGGGGTTCAACCGTCTCGGGCGTGCGGGGGCAGTCAGTGGTGCCGTGTTCACCTAGGCATTTGACGCATCTAGGCCTGGCGTAACAATTTCTGGCCGTACAATTGGCATCGGTGGCACTGGCTAACGGCCCCTATTTCGGGAGGCTTCAACTGCAATCCCCGTTAGGTTGCAGATACGCCGAACGTTAAATATTTCCTTGCCTTCCGGAGACAGGTCCAGAATGACCAGGCATAAATCTAAAAATCGTTTCTTGGAGGTCTGGTGGTGCATTGTATGCACCTCCCAGACCGGGAGATTTTAGGCTTTGAGATCGTTTAGTATGTGCTCAGTCTCGAGTGCTTTAGGGAGACCGCGGACAACCACACGAAGGTTACGCTCCTTTGGGAGGGCGTATGTTTGGAAGCTTATTTGCTGGGCTTGCAGGTGAGTTATTACACTGCGGAATTCTTCGGTCAAGTTTACAAACATGCGAATGCCCTGACCGGCGTTTTGCACCTTTGGGCAATAGATTTTTTTGGAGTCCAACCAGTATGATAGGTTGCTTCATTTTGTTTTGTCTTGGATTATGATGGGAGGCGGCGGCTTTACTCTACGTTCAGCAGGGGACCCATTAGCTGCGGGCTAGGCCGCTGGCTTGGGGGCTTTTTTGCCGGAGTGGCGGTGGGGGACGAAGGGGCCGAGTTAGGCTCGGCTGCCTTTTTAGGGGCTGCGCGTTTGCGCTTTTTGCCCTGGACGAGGGTGAAGCCTTTGTCTTCGGGCTTGAGCGGGACGCGCGTATCGGTCTCCATGTCGGAGCCTGATTCGGCATCCGAGAAGACCGGAGACGGTTCGCGGGTGGACATCGCGGAAGGCGCGGGGGACACGGCGTCGTAAAGAGTGTCGATGGACACGGGGGTCGTACGTCCGGTGCTTGGCGACATAGAGTCGTCAATCCGCACAATCGGACGGTTAGCAGAGGGCCAGACATGCTGGGAGGGGCCGACTAGAGACGCGTGTTCGGGCGTGGATGCGAGCTCTGGCGCGGAACGCGCGTTGCGCTGTGCGAGAAACACAGCCCAAATATCGGGGCAGACGCGATTTAGAAAGTGGGTGAGTTAATCGATCGTAATCGACGCCATCTTGTTAACTATGCTAACATAAGCACATATGTGTACCAAGCTCCCCCACCATTCGGCGGGGGAGGTGTGTGCATAAAACAAACACCTATACACCTAGCACGCTGGTACGCTAGAGTGTATACCTAGCGGTTGCCTAATGCAACAAGCATCACAAAATTAAAAACAATGGCCGCCTCTGAGGCGGCGGGTGTGTTTCACTCTACTTACGGTTGCCGATACCAGTTCCACTCTTTGAACCACAACAAGCGTTCACTACACTTCACTGTGAGACTGCTGTCACCCGGGACAGCGTACTTTGCGCACCACGGAGAGGGCACAAAAACAGTCACCAAAGACACAGCACCAAGCAGTACAGCGTACTGGAGGCGTGATGTATTAAAATAAATTGTGCGCATTAGCTAAGACAGTGGAGTGACGGGAGTGAACTCGACCGACACGTCCGAAGTCTACAGAGCCCAAGCGCAGAATGCAATTAAAAGATTTCATTAATTTCCCTCTTCTACTTTATAAAGGGTCGTAACCGTCCATTGATAGACGTTGACATAACAAAAACTTTTACGACTGTAACCCAGAGAGTGGAGTTAGGGACTACTGATTTCTATTTGGACACGATTCGCACATGACACCTCTCTTGCTTCTTTCACACATGCTCATATGCATGGATACATGCTCGTCGGTTAAGGGTACCCATAACATAGCTCATTTTTAATATATAAACTTTTAATCGATAAATTTTCGCCGATTCCGCCACTAACGTCTGCAGCATAAATATGCTTTGTCACTCTTTCCGCATTCATTGTATCTACGTTTTAAAACCACCGAAGCATTCCTTTCTCAATCCTAGTCGCAAAAACTGCTTGCAAACCACACATTCCAGTATCCATTTCTCTCACATTGTAGAAAGGGTTTGGTTCACGAAAATGCTAAAAGTTTGTGTTTCTACTGCGTCAAATACTTCACCCGAGAAGAGTTTTCTTTAAAAAAAAACTTAAAAGAGCTACTGCAATAAATTCTCTATTAGATTTTTCTAGGAGCCTATGTTGTAAAAAACAACATTGAAGCATTCACTTCTTCCCAGTAGGTAAAATATTGGGTTCTAAACTCTGCTTTAATACCTCTTGCGATCTTGCATTGTCGATTTACATATCCCTGGAGACACGGTCGTATTGGAGAAAATACGCGCTGTATCTTAGTATGCTGTTTTTGATGCAGATCTGTACCTTTCGATATTAAACGCACATATCGAAGGCTATGGTTAAGCATTTTGGTGCGGTGCTGCGAGCCGCGGGTTCGAACCTCACACGGAACAACTGCAAAATTTGTTGGCCTATCGATATTATTTTATATTTATTATATTCTTCGACAAGTGAATCAGAGACCTTGTGTAGGTTGTTTCAGTTTCTTTTCTTGTTTGTCGACGAGTTTGTACAGAAAATTGTTACGAGTTCGTAGTTCTGTCCATGTGCAATTAATATAGTATATGTTAAATAGTATGTATGTAGGTGCTAGAAATTTCTAGTGCGTGAGTGTATAAAAAAAAGAATTAATTATTTCATATCTAACAACAATGCACTTAACTATATAAATTCGATTCAGTAAAATAATATTTTTTCATAGGTCAACCGTTTTTGTCGATAAAGATAAAGGAATCCGTCCGTTTAATACGACTAACTCGTGCTACTCTACGTGTTACATGTACGTATAAAAATGTAGCCTGTAAATTAGGTTACAGTTCGTAACTTGAACAAAGTTTTTTACCCAAAACTTGTACAGTACCCTACCCTAACTCTTCTACGTGAAATAACAGATTAAGCAACGTTTTATCAAAAACTTTTACAACTGAAATTAGCGTTTTACTGCCCAAAATTAAAATGGGTTTCACAGCATTATATTAAAACATTTCAAATCCACGAATTTTAAATCTTTATTGCTTTTACTTAAACATACAAATCTTAGTCACTTACAACACACTAGCAAGACAAAGGGAGAGAGTTGTGCAAACATTGCTATAAGACAAGTTTGAAGGCACGCTACATAAATTTAAAAACCGCAGCATGTGTATAGTACACACTGAGAGTCTACACTATAAAAAGCACGTAGAAGAGAATAGTAAGTACTAACTTATTATATGCTTTGATCACTTTACTAATAAAACCCACTTTAGATTATCATAGTTTAGTTTAGTCTAGTATTAGATTTCTATTAATTATAAGGAGTAGGTAAAGAGAAAGTTATGTTATATCACATTGTAATTGTAACAAGTAAAATGTTCCACTGATGAAATGACGGGACAGACACCGGTTTTCGTGTTGTATGTGCATAGTTTTTTTAATTTTACGCATTCTTTTTATACTTAATATGTCCACCAATTAAGAAAAAATTTTAAGCAATAAAATGATAATTTAAAAAAAATCAACTCTAAAGTTCAGTCATAAAACATTGTATACTACTACTGAAAACAAATTAAGGACCATCTATTCACTACAAAGTTTTTTAGTTAATATGGGCACCCTTCCGAAAATGCGCCAATTGAGATTTGCCTGTATTCACCATAGTGAGCGGGTGGGTTAGTGAGCGCAGAGCACCCTAGCGCTTGTAATATTACTTCACACCATCAGTCAGTGAAATTTAGATTCAGCGTTTTAAGACGGTCTTTCTGCCACTAGTCGCAAGAGCCTTGTTCGTCAATCAATAGGGTACCGAGTTCAGAATAGGATTGCTGGCTTTACACCACTGCTTAGTTCCACTTCATATGTTTATTATTACAATTTAAATCAATTAAATTAATCAATATTTTAATTAATTTTTATTAATCGATAATTTGTCAGTATTTTTAACAGATTTTTGCTATAATTATACCTGTAAGATACGATATTTTAACAGAGTACTGGGTCAATGCTTGTTGCAATTCGGGTTTCGCACATTGCGCTCCTGAAAACATACGAATTTTGATCATGTCTACTGTTGAGTATACAAAATAAATTATATAAACCAATAAAAAATTAATAATAAATAATGATAGCTTAATAAGTGCTAATTAACCAAGTACTCGACAGAGAAGGAATTCATCATGCATGCCTAAAAAAATAAATATTGTAAAAGAGCATACAAAAAATTCAGAAAAGTCTGAAAAAAATTTAAACAATTTTCTAATAACAAAATATGAAACAATTTATTACAAATATTGCATTTATTAATGCATTATCCATCAAAAATCAGAGAATTGTAAATTCTCCTCTTTATGTTTTAGTGCTACTATTAATAATGATTATAAATATATCAATCTACGTTTATCGGAACAAACGACCCTGAAACCTCCTACCGCAATTCGGCTTAATAGTTCCAAAATGGCTGCAACCATTCGAATGACAATATACCTAATAGCGCAATTATGGTAAGTCACACATCCATTTCTATTCTTATGTAAAGCATTAAAATTAATTGTCAAAATGAAAATCTATAATTAGGAGCCAACTGTTCCTTAATTGTTTTAGGTGGTGACGCTTTTATTATGTTCTATTATTATCTCTGGAGTTATCATTCATCACTAATTCATTACAGTCTATCAAAAGTTCACTGCTAATAACAGGCATCCCCTTTTTTATAAAAATACTAACCATGCTATTCACATTACTAATATTCCCTGCAACCACTCCTGGAAAGCTGAAAATGCTTGTGTTAGGAGTGCTTCACGACAGTAGTCGAATGGCGGATTCAAACGCACGACCTTTCAAGTTTGCGGTTCGCATCCTGCTATTAAGCTACTGTCGCTTCATTTATTGCCTCTTAGAGGGAATATTTGCCACGTTTGGCAGGTGGGTTGGCAACCGCAGTTTTTTCTGATTATGAGCAGTGATCAGAAAGATAGTGATGTGATGATGGATCATGGAAGATGCCGCTGATTAGATGCTTATTAGTGGTATAGTGTTATAGGTATGCGAGCAACCCTTGTTCGATCTCCAATGGATTATATGGAGCAAATGTAAAAATACTTGTATATTCTCTCGATACCGGATTTCTCTCCTATATTCCGAAGTTAACTATTACTACACACATGAAACGAATTGGGATGATATATTTTTTAATAGAATGAGGGTGACAAACAGGTACACAGTCCATCAGATGGCAAGTGGATTCTGTGACCACTAGACATCTACATCTATCCTCGATTCAGAATCAAAATGCAGATGCGTTGTCACGCCTAAGATGGAATGACTCGTTTTCAGTAAAAAGGGTTTCCAGCCAATTAACTAATACAATTGAATTAGTTTATTGAAAATAATCCGACTGGGGCAAATAGTCCGACTAGATAAGTCCAACTACGACCGAGAAACTTCGAACTTCGATCGGATTCAACTCGGCTGGGCAGCGTTCGGGAAATTACGACACGTCTTCTCGTCAGGTATACCTCAAAACCTGAAAACGAGATTGTACAACCAGTGCGTGTTGCCAGTGATGACTTATGGATCTGAGACGTGGTCCTTCACTGCTGGCCGTATGAGGACGCTCAAGGTCGCTCAGCGAGCCATGGAGAGGGCTCTGCTCGGGGTTTCTCTGTGTGACAAACTTAGGAATGAGGATATCCGCAGTAGAAACAGAGTGACCGACATAGCCCAAAGGATTAGTAAGCTGAAATTGCAATGGGCCGGCCATATAGCTCGAAGAACCGACAACCGTTGGAGAAGAAAGGTTCTCGAGTGGCAGCCTCGTAACGGTAGGTAAAGTTTAGGGCGACTAGATGGAGTGACGACCTGGTAAGACATGCAGGAAGTCGATGGATGCAGGTGGCTCAGGACCGTGCTTTATGGAACTCTTTGGGGAGGCCTATATTCAACAGTGGACTTGTGAGGGGCTGTAATGATGATGATGATGAGTTTATTGAAAATAAGTAATAAAATGGCGAAAGTTTATATGTTCCTGGTACGTCTTTGCAAATTTCATCATCAACTACTGTTACTAACTATTAAAGTCCACTGCTGAATATAAGCCTCCCCCATAGATTGCCTCATAGGGGAGATATTTTTCATAGTTGCCGCGCTTGGCAAACGGGTTGGCAACCACAGTTTTATTTTTATTTTTAGTCGTTGTCAGGAAGGCACTGCTGCCCATTTCCTGATTTGTTCTCTCTGTCGCCTCTTATGACACCCACGGGACGATATGGGGTAGTGGATATTCATACACCGCCGCTAGACGGTAAACCTGTAGTACATCATCACCTGTATTACTAGATTCACTTTTAACACAGATATTTAAGAATTGTATTTTATATTTTAAAGATGGCACAGAACGGTCTTAAAGAATTGGCGAGTGCACTTCTGAACCATGCAAAGAGAACATTTTCAAGAGTGATCCTGAATCGTCTCGCTCGAAGATGGACCAATGAATGGACTTCAAAACACTAAAGACGTTTATCTAGTACTACAGCAAAGAAAGCCACATCTACATTTTACGGCAATGTAGAGAGAAAACCGAGGCGCATAATCTTTTTTTATAGAAATAGAGACACGAGAATATGGCTTATCTGACTGTAAGTGATCTCCGTCCCTTGTGATCATCTGTAACAACAGAAGATTGCAGAAATAATCATCTTTCATTCATTTTCTTAAGAGTGTCTCCGGATTTACACACAGGCTGGTCTGGAGTTTTTGCAGCAGTCGACTATGATATGACAGTTACTTCCCTAGATATGTACAGAATGTTCAGACAAGACTAACAGAGCAGCAACATCCAATTCGATAGAAAAATGACGTTTTCCCAAAACTGTCCAGAGTAACAGAATAACAATATCAAACCTAAATTAGGGTATTTTAACTCCGAAAAAATAAAACTTATCATCATAGGAACATAACAAAACAAGATTGCATGATACAGATATTTTTTGTAATTCATCTGTTCTTTCTTATCTTGTATTGTTACGGTATAATCATAATTTTCACGGTTTTGTAATACATGCCTCTCCAGACAAAAGACTCTGCGGTTAGAAATTAATGTCGCGAACCTTTAGACTGTGACATGCGCATATAATAAACATTAGGTACATTTCTCCTTTGTCTAAGAAAAATGTCGTGGTATTCAAGAGAGACCTTGTTATTTGCTTTTTGGTAAATTTCTTGTAGAAAGATAACTGTCACTTTATTGTTACAATAAAATAATATAAGAGAATGAATACTTTTGCTTTTGCGTAACATTATACGGTTTAGACTCACATTTTGACAATGTGATTTTTTTTTTATTTCGATACTGTCTCTGTATACCGGCCTATGTTGAGAATCCTTTTGTTGGTTTTTGAACTTTGCGCGATTATTTTATTTTTTTCATGAATACGCGTGATCTCTCTTTCAGTGTGTAACAAAAGTTTTGTTGTCCAGCGACTCTGTAACCCGTAACTTTTAAGAGTGCAGGAGGTACGAGTATAGAAACATTATTTTAGTTCTAAAAACTATCAATAAGACCTATTAAAAAGGGTTCAAAAGATTTTTTAGAAGCTTCAGTAGTCTCATAAACTTATTATATTACTGAAATATAGGTTGAAACTTGACAAACAGATCAGATCAAAACAGATCTAGGCTGTATTTTATCCGAAAAGCTTGAGAGATATTTTTATTGAGAAATAGAAACATTTATGAATAAATCAACCAATTATTAGATCTTACCCAGGCGATGCCGGTCGCTAGTTGTAAATGAAGATATTTACTTTTCCCTTCTTACTAATCTTTATAGATTATTAACATTATACTCGAGTAGGTGCTACAGAGTAATAATCTTTTTGATATTGAGCACACAAGCACATCTTCCGTTCATACTTGCTAATACTCCATTATTCATAAAAATATAATACAGGAGTATGCTTAAAAATTAATTTTTAATTGAAATTCATAATCATTATCATACCTCTACAAAAGTCGTCTAACCTTCCCATGGACTTTACAATATTCCAAATGTGTAGAGGAGTGGTTCAAGAACGTAGGATGGTTTGGACGAATTCACCCGGCAATCGATGGTTATGCTGAATAAAATAAAATTTATTTAAACAAAAAATTACGTAATGCCTTAAAACATTAGGTTCAGTCAGTCCGTGCACCGCTGTGTTTCGATCTGAAGGATATAGATAGCCAGTATAATTACAAGGTGAGAAGCATACCATCTTAGTCCTCAGTGGTGACAACGCATTTGTGGCCTTCTTTGTATATAGTTTGTTGCAAGTGTCAATGGGCTGCAGTAGCCACTTACAATTTGTTGATAACAATCAATTGAAATTATGAAAATGAAAATCGAAATAACAATTTCGATTTTAATTTTATTGAGAAATAGAAATTTATTTCCACATCTAAGTTACCTGAACGTTAAGAAAAAGTAAGATAAACTTTTTTTGTGAAGGTTTATCAAAAGATCATTATTGTACGTGTAATATAATAATAATTAAACAACAGTAAATGATTAAATTTTCTGTACTAGTGGGCGGCTGGCGTATTGTTTCAACTTCCGATTAATACACAAAGCATTAGCTATTTCTTATAATTATCCTAATCTTATAGTTAACACGTATAAATTATGGATAATAATATTAATTTGAACACTTGTTGCTGGAGAATCACAACGCGCTCACTGCGTTACTTGTTTTTTTTTTCATTCAACATTTTACTATTGAAACAAATTTAAGTTAACGTTATTTATAATATTATGCATGATCAGAGAGAAGATTTCTGCCAAAAACCAGAAAGTGTTTAGTTTAATCCATGAAAACGTCTTTGAAAGAGTGATTGGACAGCGTTACTTTATGAAACACTCCGGCCTCATTTAGTGCTAGGCTGATAGAAGCATTAAAATCTCTATATAGGGAGAGTATTGGTTGTGTCAGGATTAACCAGGCCTAGTTTGGCATAAATAAATTTATTAGACAAGGCTGTAGTTGCTGTCTGTTTAATTTGCTTTGCACAGTTGTTAGAAAACTTTGGAAGTCGAAGAATTTGGATTAAGAATGGGTGAGTTTAGCCGTCAATTTTTTTATATAAGGGTGACAAACGAGCACATCGTCCACCTGATGGTAAGTGGATGCTGTGGCTCATAGACATCTACTGTTATCTTTAACTAAGAATCAAAATGCAGATGCGTTGTCACGCCAGAGGACTAAGATGGAATGCCTCGTTTCCAGTAAAATGGGTCTACGGTTCTCTACACTCACCATACGAAACACAACAGCATTAAGGTATTATTTTAGGCTGGTATTCTGAGAGGGGAACGACCACGCTTTTCTTTCTCCGGTCGAGCCGACCCATTAGTGCTGCTAGCTATACACTATATAGCTACAGCGTGGCGTTGCTACGTTAAATGCCTCTTGTGCGTCGACGATTAAGACATATTTGCGCCGTCGCGTCGACGGGCAAGTTGCAACCCACACTGGAGTCACTGCTCCACTGGCTAGTAATTAGATATATAATAAAAGTTATAATATTTTATCTAAAATATAACTCTATGTCCCGTAGGTTGAAAACTCGCCATAAACAAATTGCCTTCGTATTAAAAAAGCGTTATAAAATAAAAGGTCGGGGAAAAAGTTTCTTTGTATTTTATTTGTATAAAATTGAAGAAAAATCTCTTTGGTTGTACTGTTTGTATCTGGCTGGTTTTAATATCAATACATATAGCACATTAAGAAAAAGAAAAATAAAAAGTAAAAAACACTTTCCCGCCAATGCTGCCAAAATGCTGCCCCATACTTTTACTGACCCTCTACCACAGAGCTCTCTTCCAACATTAAAAAGCTTTGTCCAGATGGGATGCGATAGGATGAGTATGATATACCTTATCATACAGTCATTATTTAGATACATACATTGACCCTCTCATCATCTAGCTTATGATTAAATCGAAACGTCTTTGAACAGTAGGTACTTTTGTGAAAGCATGATTATCCCAGATTTGGCGTAAAAATTTATTGAAAATATCACAACTGTGAATAGATTTTATCATTTCTAATTGACTATTTTGTCATATCATTGAATAAATTCAAAAAAATTAAATAAACCTCACTATTTTGAAGATACATGTACACGAAAAGGGGTAATCTAAAAAGGATAAAGCCGATAATTCATATTAAATTGATGTTTTGTTATGGCAACAAATTAGAAGCTCAGCATTTTTTGTGTGTGTGAAGTCCTTGCAAACTTGAATGCATACTAAATAACATTTTCTCGTTCTTTTTTTAACTCAGTTAAAAAAGGTATAGCCTATAATATACGTCCCACTTTTGGGCTCAGGCCTCTTATTACTGAGATCATTATGGAATATGCAAATCATTACATCATAGCCTATCGAAATTCACTGCCGAATGTAAGCCTCGCCATAGAATGCCTCATAAGGGGGATACTTGCCATCACAAAAGGACTTTGCCGTTAAGCAAAAAAACAATGTAAGGGAAATATGAAACGAAACATATTTCCTTCGTAATTTATGTAATATATTTGCGGGGTAGGAAAATCCATCGTTCCATTTTGTCCTGTGGGTGTCTTAAGAGGCGGCATAGGTAAAGAAACCAACTCTAACGACAATCACTCGACGATATGGGGTAGTGTATATTCTTACACCGCCACTACATTGTCAAATTTCACGTTTAAATTCATGCATACTATTAGTAAAAAATAATTTTGTACCGACTAATGTTATTCTTTTGTCCCCTTAAAACCCTTTTAACTTTTTAGTTTCGAATTTATTTGAAATTCTGTCTCGTTTCAATGCATTAGGTAAATTACTAATAGTAAATTTATTTATAAACAAATTAAATGTGAATATGGTTACAACCATAATGTAACCATCCAAATGGGTTGACGCAACCGGGAAAGGATCACGCTCGCATGAAATACCCGCGTGAAATATCAACATACTGCTGTGTTTTGAATGGAAAGTCTTGAGAACTCAATTTTAGTTCTCGGTCCTAGGGGGGTACGAACACGTTTTAGGATCAAGATTTTAATTTTTAGTTGTTAATATTTGTGGACCACAGCAAACCATTACCATCTGATAGGCTGTGTGCTTGCTTATGACCCTTACTTTTATAAAAACTTTACATAAAAATCCTCAAATAGATTCCCAAAAAATATCCAATTTCAATTTTTATATATTTTCTTCGTGTTTTACAGCTTTTTCACATTAAAATAATACTTTAAAAATTCTATTGAAAAAAGTTACTTACTTAATTGATTATCAAACTAAAAGTTTCGCCTAAGTACAAGTATACATTAAGCTACTTTTATATCACCCACATTTTTTACTTTATTGTTACTTATTCAAATTAATACCTCTTTCGGTAAAATCCATGTTTTATTACATACGTTAAAAGGTTTAAAATCGACCCATTTATGTCTATGTACGAGGGGTGATCCAAAAGTAATGATAATGAAAATAAAACACGGTAATTAAAGTTAAAATAATAATTTATTTTTCTACATAGTCTCCTAACAAATCAATACATTTAGTCCATCTTTTTTCTAAACCCAGGATTCCCTTTGAAAAAAATTCTTTGTCTTGACCCTCCAAAACGCTTCAACAGCGGCCATTACTTCGCTATCGTCTTCGAATTTCTTGCCTCGGAGGCGTTCCTTGAGCCGAGGAAAGAGGTAAAAATCACTAGGAGCTAGATCTGGCGAATAGGGAGGGTGTTCGAGCAGTTCGAATCCCGTTTCTTGAATGGCAGCCATCGCAACTGCGGCTTTGTGAGCCGGTGCGTTGTCTTGGTGAAACAGCAGTCCAGCTCGCAGTTTGCCGCGTCTTTTTTCTTAATGGCCTCCCGTAATCTTCTTATTTGGTCTGCGTAGTAAGAGCCGTAATAGTGGCTCCTTTTCCAAATATTCCGCCATAATTATGCCTTGAGCGTCCCAAAAAACAGATGCCATAACCTTTCCCGCCGAACTTGAAACTTTGAATTTCTTTGGCGTCGGTGAGGAGGCTCGCTTCCAAGTCATCGATTGTTGTTTCGTTTCAAGATCAAAATGGTGGATCCAGGTCTCGTCCATAGTCACAAAACGGAACAAAAAATTTTCTTGATCTGCTTGGAACTTTTCGAGATTGACCCTCGAAATGTCAACTCGATTTTTCTTTTGCTCTTCGGTTAACGTTCTGCACCCAACGCGCAGAGACCTTTTCATATGCAACTCGTTCGCAAGGATTCTTTGAACGCTGCCATATGAGATCCCTGTGACCTCAGCTATATGCCTGATGGTCACTCTTCGATCTGCCAACACAACATCTTCGACTTTTTTCACGTTGTCTTCAGTGAGGGACGTGGATGGGCGTCCTTCGCGATGTTCATCTTCAGTGGATGTTCTGCCCAGTTTAAACTCCTTGGCCCAGCGTGCAACTGTAGAATATGGAGGAGCAGAGTCCTCCAATGTTTCCACTAAGTCATTGTGTATGTCTTTTGAAGACATTTTTTTCAAACAGAGGTACTTGATGACAGCTCTAATTTCGTTTTTCTCCATGTTGATGTTATCTCTTTGACAGTTCGTATTCAAATGAATGTATCTCCCGGAAATCGTGATCTATTTATATGATTTTTTTAGGCTGACGTAGTGAGTATATAAGCAAGCAAAAAATATTTTTTTTGGATTTTTATGCGGACCTGAAGTAACCGATTATCATTACTTTTGGATCACCCCTCGTATGTACAGTTTTCTTTAAAACATTCATAATAAATGTGTATTTTTAAACATCTTTTTCGCAAAGACAACAAGACCTTCCACAAACTCGTATGATTGCTCTGTTCTTTGTTGTATGCTTTGTGAGTCGTTTAATTTTTTTATAATGATATGTCTGCAAAGCGCAAAGATTCGTGTATATTAAATTATAAATATATCTTTATATTTAAATTGATACTTATTAAATTACGGTAAAATAAAGAAAAATTAAAACACTGTGTTTTATTAAATGAACTAGTATAATAAAAGAAAAAGGATTACCCGTGAAGAGAAGTACCTACCTAGTTATTCTTCTTACTTTACCAGCATAAACACAGCTTTCTTCCCGCCATTGAATACAGGCCTCCTATCTCATCTGAGAACACTGTTTCCTTGTCATCCAATCTGCTTTTTTATAGAAAAAAGGCATACGAGCATAAAGTTTACCTGATGGTAAGTAGATGCTGTGTCCCATAGACACCTACAGCTATCCTCGATTAAGAATCAAATGTAGCTATGCATTGTCATCCCTGAGGACTAACATAGAATGCCTCGTTACCAGTAAAAACGGTCGTTCGTCTACACTTACCATACGAAACACAGTAGTATTATGCTGCTATTTTACTCTGATATTCTGTGAGAGCGTGGTCCTTCCCCCGTTGAGCTATATCATTCATGCTGCAACCACAATACAACTGCAGCGTGGCTCTACCACGTTACGTGATCGAGGGCGGGTTGGTCCAGATATATCTTTAGTTCCCCTGATATGCGAATTTCCTGTGTTTTTCTACACCGAATTTGTTTAAAATTACGATTTCAAAACAATTTAATTGATGCCTACAGGAATTGATCTCCAGTTACTCTTGCACTATGTAACTTAAGACGAGCGCTGATCTACCACTGCTCGTGATGAAAATGACCGGATTCGATACAAGATGGAATTCAAAAGCAAGTTTTAATTTTAAGAATTAAAACCCCTTTTTTATGTCGCTGCATGGAAGCGTAGTAAAAAAACCAAAAGCTCTTGTTACCTTTCATATAAACATTTCGTAATTATGCCAGATATAAAAAAATGTGCCCAGTGATGATAATTTAGCATCAGGAGTGATACGCCTGGTACCACGATCGCAAATCAAACTGATAAATGAGACGATTACGGCAACTAAAATATATATATAGAAAAATTATTTATTGTGTTAGCCGAGTGCACACAGGTAAATAGATGTGTAAACTGTTTACGGGCTGTTGACGAGTAGGTTTTTTTTAATAGAATAAGAATTTTAACGGTAACGTTGTTCAAACAACGTTACTGCCACAGTAGTACAACAAAACTGTATCGTGGAGGTGGTTTACATTTATATATTGCACAAGGACACACATCCAGACCCGAAATAACTATTTATAGACCATACTAACACACGCGGCTCGCAGTGTCGCAACCCAACGGTTAGCCCGCTAAGCGTGGTGATTATGAAAAATCCCACTTAAAATGGAAGAGGAGATATGTCCAGCATTAAAACTCTTAGGCTAATTGATATAAAGGGAGTTATTAAAGTAAAGAAATCTAAAAAATATAATGATATTTCCTTGAAATATTATACTGCGAAATTCTAGAAGCACTTTTGTATGTTTGTAAAAATAGCATACTGTCTGGGATAAAGGAAGGCAAATAATAAAAGTAACAAATTAAACAGTGGCTTTAAAAATATTTTATGTGCATATTATTTATACCCAAATTATATGTACATAAATATGTTTTTAAAGTCCCCGTTTAATTATTAGTTTAAGGGGACTAAACTTATAATTAATACTAAATTTATCTCCAAGTTCCAACCTCATTTGCACGCTGCACGCCTTGATAACTAACAAACGGAGCATTAGCGACCAACTAATGGCTAATTTGTTCAGCTCGAATTCTAAAATCTAGATAAGAGCACTGCTTAAGTTTGAGGACATAGGCTCTTCGTTACCGCCTGCTCGGTGTTGTGAGTATGGAAATGCAAATCTTTTATGAAAAATGTTTAACATATTAGGTGAATTCTTAAAAAAACTTAATAAATGAGTGAAATAAAAAAAAAAAAAAACGAAAACTTTATTTCGAAAATCATGACATAAAATTTACAAGAGTTTATTTGTGCGAAGTTAAATTAGGTCCCCATTTCAGCTAACCGCTGCTGTATTATATAATAACAGCGATGTTTTACAAATATAGATTAACTGGACATGCACGTGAGAAAAAATACTTATGTTTGATTTAGTAGTATTTGAATCACAAAGTCGAAGCTTCTTGCGTACACTAACGACACTACGTGGTAAAGCCATGCTGCAGCTATATTATGGCTGCAGAATGAATGGGTCATCACGAATAAAGTAGGACCACGTTATCACAGAATACCAGCATTAAACATTGGAATAATGTTGCGTTTCATATGGTGAGTGTAGAAAACCGGGCAAACTTTTTTGTGCAAATTAGGTATTCCATCTTAGTAGTTCTCAGGGGTATCAATGCATCTTGATTCTTAATCGAGGATAGATGTATATGTATATGGGCTGCAGCATCCACTTACCATCAGGTTAACTATGTGGTCGTTTGTCGCCTTTATTCTATAAAAAGGTAAATATTAAGATAAGGAGAAATTTTGGTAATGTTTTACAATTTTCTTTTTCTTTCAGGTTTCTTTTTCCACGAAATTCTGTATAGTTGTGGAGGCAGATCATTCTTACAGTGTGAAGCTGCATACTTGAAGGACTATTTACAACCCATCATCTTTGTGTGTTACAATGACTTTTTTATATTTTCGTTTCGGATATTTTGATTGTTGAATATTCGTTTTCATACTTATAGCAATTTGTTCAAAATGGTTACTCTTACATACATATATCGGTGGTCACTTGGTTAATAAAAATATTCTATCTGCCCACTTAATTGCTTCAGCTGTGCATAGAAGAAATAATATTGGAACATTTAAATAATAGTCTTTGGGCCAAATACTATCATAGTATTTAATTCATGCCTTAATTCGTCATTCATTTCATCCAATCAAAGTCCACTGCTTACCATTAGCTTCATGTATTGTACATTAGCAGATAAGATAAGAGCCATAGTTGCCACGCTTAGCAGATTTACAACTACGGTTTTTTTCATTTTCTTGTTGTTATCAGAAAGACACTGCTGCCCATCTCCTGGTGAGTTTCACATTGTCACCTCTTACGACACCCGTGGATTATATACGATACAGGATATTACTTACGGTGCCACTATACTGTCATCATTCATCATTATTACAGCCCTTCACAAGTCCACTGCTGAACATAGGACTACCCCAAGGAATGCCACAAAGTACGGTGCTGAGCCACCTGCACCCATCGAATTCCTGCATGTCTTCACTCCATCTAGTGGGGGGACGCCCTACACTTCGTCCGCCGGTATGAGGCCGCCACTCGAGAACCTTTTTTCCCCATCGGTTGTCGGTTCTTCGAGCTATATGGCCGGTCCATTGCCACTTAAGCTTAATAATCCTTTGGGCTATGTCGGTGACTCTGGTTCTACTGCGGATATCCTCATTTCTAAGTTTATCACGCAGAGAAATCCCGAGCATAGCCATCTCCATGGCTCGCTGAGCGACTTTGAGCTTGCTCATACGGCCAGCAGTGAAGGACCATGTTTCAGTTCAACTGGCAACTGGCAACACGCACTGGTTGTACAGTCTAGTTTTTAAGTTTTGAGGTATACTTGACGAGAAGATATGCCGTAATTTCCCGAACGCCGCCCAGCCGAGTTGAATCCGTCGATTGACCTCTCGGTCGAAGTTGGACTTACCTAGTCGGACTATTTGTCCCAGGTAAACATACTCGTCAACAAGTTCGAGCTTAGTGTCTCCAACAACTACCGGCATAGGTGTGACATGGACGTTACACATGACTTTTGTTTTGTCCATGTTCATCTTAAGACCTATCCGTTGGAAGACACTATTGAGGTCATTGAGCATAGTACTTAGGTCCTCCAGCGATTCTGCCATAAGGACTATATCGTCGGCAAATCGAAGGTGAGTGATGTACTCGCCATTGACGTTAATACCGTATTCTTTCCAGTCCAGTAGCTTGAAAACGTCTTCCAAGCAGCGGTGAAGAGTTTCGGGGATATAACATCACCCTTTCTTACACCTCTCTGCAGTTGGATAGGTTTCGTACTCTGATTCTGTACTCGGATAGCCATCGTAGCCCTACTGTACAAACACTTCAGACATACCGACAGTCAACTTGGCACCGCTGAAGGGACTGCAGCACCGCCCAAATTTCATTTGCTCATAGTCCACATACGCCAGACATAGTGGCAAATTGTACTCCTCGGACTTCTGTACAATTTGCCGAAGGGTATGTATGTGATCTATGGTGCTAAAGCCTTCGTAAAACAAACGTGAAACATGTGTAAAGCGTGCGGAAACCGACTTGTTCGGGAGGCTGGAAGTCGTCGAGTCTGCGTGCGAGACGATTCGTAATGACTCTCGAAAACAGCACGTGGAGGCGGGTCAGAAGGAAAATCGGTCTGTAGTTCTTCAAGAAAGCGTTGTCGCCTTTCTTGAAGAACAAGACCACCGCACTTCTGCTCTACGCCTCCGGAGTAGTGCCACCATGGAGGACGGCAAGTGAACAGCCACTATACTGTTTTGAATAATAATTTAAAATAAAAAAAATTATATAACCGACTTCAATATAAATTATTTAGAATAACTCAAAAAATATTGGTCAGAGTTTGATCAAATTTATATGGGACCACATGAAAAGCACCAGCTTTTATAATAAAAAGAATCATCGAAATCGGTTCACACAGAAAAAAGTTATGAGGTAACACACATAAAAAAGAAAAAAAAAAATACAGACGAATTGAGTACCGTCTCCTTTTTGAAGTCGGTAGAAAATAATTATAAGAAATCATCATACTATCTTGGCACATAATATGGTGTCAAATTGATAAATCTACATTATATGTAATTAATACAAAATATTGAAAAGTATGATTTACATAAATATTCATGCAAATTTTAGACCTATCGCTATAATAACTTCAATTATAGGAAATATGTCCATACCAAATTACTGATTGGTTAATTCGGTATGGGCATTCCGTGAAATTATTTTAATAACAATTTATTATTATAAAACATATTTAGAATTTATGAGCTCCTAAATTGATGGAACGATAGTGTTAATGCTTAGAATTTTTGGGTTTGATAATTTTGTTTTCTAATATTTACGCGAAGACTAAACATTAAATGAAACTATTTTTTACGGATTATATCGCGTTTAATTTTACTTTTTAATTCCCGACGTTTCGCACCATCATCTATCACAGTTAGCTACCGTGGGAAAATCTTTGTTTCAGAGAGCACGAGGGATCTCTGACAGAAAACATCTGGCCGCTGAGCTTCAGCACGTCGAGCAAGCACTGCAAGACAACAAGCTTCGGGTCCCGCGCCTACGTCACAGTGACCATTTTATCTAATTGTCATCTAGTATTAATTGGCACATGTCATGATAGTTATGTAGTCAATGCAGTTAATAATATAATATTTTAATGTCAAAATGTGTCATTAAAATCATCTATGGAATAATATGCTTTATCATTTAGTAGATCAAAAGTTTACGTTTATAAATATTAATGTTGTCACAATCTCTAATATACTTAGGTATTTTGTTATATACTTTTGGTGCCATTGCGTATATACTCTTCTGTGAAAACAGTTCTACTTGGTACTAAATGAAGCTTATCTGAGCGACGTTGACTTTCCACAAATTTATACAAGTTAACATTACGTTTTATAAAAATGCTTGTTTCATAAATATATAATAGGAAATGTTAGAATTTTAATTTTGAAAATGTAAACTACACGTGTTGGTGCTTTTAAATTACAGATTGCACGTAGACATTTTTTGCACAATGAACACATCGCGAATGTTGGGTGCATTGCCCCAAAATATATATATCTCAAGATTGAGGCGACATAGCCATGGTATGCTGTAGTAGTGCTCTCTGGTTGCAATTTCCCAACATATAAAGGACATGCAAATTAGTGCAATTGTTTAAATACTATCAATTTGAGTCTTCCACGACATATCATTGTCTATGTAGTCCCAAATTTCTTTACCTTTGTTTCTTTTTACGTCTTGGCCCTTATATTTAATATGTAGATTTATTGAGTATTTTGTTTTGTTTGAAAGTCATTATTTTGGTTTGTCCAGATTAATTTTAGGTTTTTCTTTCAAC
>JAGSMP010001886.1:0-36068 GCA_029286625.1 Parnassius orleans
TCATCTAGTATTAATTGGCACATGTCATGATAGTTATGTAGTCAATGCAGTTAATAATATAATATTTTAATGTCAAAATGTGTCATTAAAATCATCTATGGAATAATATGCTTTATCATTTAGTAGATCAAAAGTTTACGTTTATAAATATTAATGTTGTCACAATCTCTAATATACTTAGGTATTTTGTTATATACTTTTGGTGCCATTGCGTATATACTCTTCTGTGAAAACAGTTCTACTTGGTACTAAATGAAGCTTATCTGAGCGACGTTGACTTTCCACAAATTTATACAAGTTAACATTACGTTTTATAAAAATGCTTGTTTCATAAATATATAATAGGAAATGTTAGAATTTTAATTTTGAAAATGTAAACTACACGTGTTGGTGCTTTTAAATTACAGATTGCACGTAGACATTTTTTGCACAATGAACACATCGCGAATGTTGGGTGCATTGCCCCAAAATATATATATCTCAAGATTGAGGCGACATAGCCATGGTATGCTGTAGTAGTGCTCTCTGGTTGCAATTTCCCAACATATAAAGGACATGCAAATTAGTGCAATTGTTTAAATACTATCAATTTGAGTCTTCCACGACATATCATTGTCTATGTAGTCCCAAATTTCTTTACCTTTGTTTCTTTTTACGTCTTGGCCCTTATATTTAATATGTAGATTTATTGAGTATTTTGTTTTGTTTGAAAGTCATTATTTTGGTTTGTCCAGATTAATTTTAGGTTTTTCTTTCAACCAATCAATTGATATAAGACTATTATTAATTTCACTTTCAATGTCATTATAATGTACTATTATAACTTACAGTGCTGTCATCGGCAAATAACGACATTTGGTGACTTGTACAATTTGGAAAGTCATTTATATAAATGATAAAAGGGCAGGGGCAAGAACTCCACCTGAGGAACTCGTATTTAATCAATTGTGTATCGGAAGGTATATTTTTTCGGTTTTCGACTTGATATCTATTCAGGGTAATTTGTGTTATTTGTTTTCTGTCTTCTAGATAAGATCTGTTAATTGCACACGTTTCCCTAACTCCATAGATGTATAATTTGTTTAGTAGTATACTATGATCTACATAATCGAGGCTTACTCATGTCCATATACATTGCCACAGCTGGTTTCCTACTATCCATGTTCCAGTATATTTTCTCCAGAAAGTTGTAGATAGCCATATTGGTAGTTTGTTTTTCTGAATCCCATTTGTTCTTCGCATAAGATATTATTAATTTCAAAGTAGTTATATAGCCTAATATAAATAACTTTTTCGAATATTTTAGAGAAAATCGATAGTAATGCCACCGTCTATAATTACTAACATTTGTTCTATCTTCTTTTTTTTATATAAAGGCTTGATGATTTAATTTTCAGATTTTCTGGAAATGTTTCCACTTTGTATGCAATTGTTTATTTATAACATAGTATAGGAGCTAGAGGTGCCACTTCTTTAATTATCTTTGTGTGTATGTTATCGTATCCAGGTGGTGTTTGTACTTTTAAGGTTTTTAATAATTGTTATAATTTCTTGTATTTGTTGTTGGTTGGACAGTATTTCATGCTAGCACACCACTTGCAACTTTACAAGACGCTCGGCCTCACATTGAATACTGTTCTTATCTCTAGGCCAGGGCACACCAGTGCAAGTTATTTCCATTTGACCGCATTCAGCAAAGAACAGCCCAAATCATTGACGAACGAGTTCTTTCTGTTCGACTCGATTCACTGGCGTTCCCAAGAGATTATGCATCCCTTTGCATTTTCTGTCGCCTTTATCACGGAGAGTGATCAGAGGAATTGTTCGGATTAATTCCAGCCGCCA
The DNA here is from genome assembly GCA_029286625.1 of Parnassius orleans. Taxonomy (NCBI): domain Eukaryota; kingdom Metazoa; phylum Arthropoda; class Insecta; order Lepidoptera; family Papilionidae; genus Parnassius; species Parnassius orleans. The sequence continues at coordinate 1,846 of JAGSMP010001886.1, forward strand.
AATTCCACCATCGCATATCGTGACTGAATTCGCGATACCATCTACCATCTGGATGCTTGGCGGTCCATCACTGTGCGATTTTTTTTATTTTGATTAGTTTTTTTCCTCGTACGACTTCTTTGTGGATCGGCAACCGCAAGAGATTTTTCTTATCTAATGCCACTTAGGGATCTATAAGAAACGAGCTTACCCCATTTTAAAAGGCCGGCAACGCACCTACAATTCCCCTGGTGTTGCAGTTATTCATGGGCGGCAGTAGGCATTTAATATCGGGTAAGCTGCATGCTCGTTTGCCCCCAATCCTATGAAAAGAGGTGGTTGCTGGTGTCCGTGGACTGCAGTAGCAGCTTATCATCAAGTTCGTTTGTCCTTTTAATTTTATGAAAAAAAAATTAAGAAAAATTACAATAAAAATTGTGACAATTGAAATAAAATTCAATGACATCGCTTATTCAGACAGCGTACGAGTACGTTGGGCTTTGCGGAATTTATGTAGTTATTTATTCTCGTTAGCATTCATCCCCGTTCAGCCATTATGATTACTATCTCACATTTATCTGATATTCAAATTGTAATTATTAAGCCTAGCCACACAATGTTTTGTTCCTGTTTTGTACTTAATAATAAAATATTATTATTATTTAACTATGCCATGTTGGTCGGATACTTAAATGTCCCACGTTTATGTGCTTATAACAAAAAATAATTGACCAAGTGTGTTACTTGCCTGACCATGTTGTCGTAAAAGGCAGGCTAGGCAAGGCACGATAAGGGTTATTAAGTTTGTAATTGTGTAAGCCATGGGCTAGCAACTTATTACTTCCTTCATTCTTCATTTTTCATTTAAAATCATTTGGGATAGTAGTAAAGCGCTGGCTTAGAAAAGTAAAAAAAAACATCATCTTTGATTTGTTGTTTATTTGGACCATTAGGATTCTCGTTGAATGAGCTATGTATGTGAAGTTTTGTAAGAATGTACTATTTCTTCTTAATCTTCTTTCGAAAAAAAATAAGTCTCTTTAGAACGCACTTTCTGAGTAACTTTATAAAATTACTAACTACTACTTTATTCTTAACATTTTACTTTTTACATTCATAAATAAAGTTAATTTAGTTTTAACAAAATAATGATGATTTCATTGGCTTCTATTAATTAACGGTATAATGTTTATTTGCGATATTTCATTCATTTATTTAATATTGCTTGCCACCATAAAAAATTACATTCAGTTGACTTCAAAATTTAATAAATTCAGTTCTTTAATGATGAATACCATACAACAAATTTTACGGATCTTATTACGTTTTATTTAACTTTTTACGGTTTTTTACACAACTTTGTAAAGTTCCATAAAAAACCCGCGTAAAAGGACATCGCTCTTTTACGCTCTGGGAAGTCTGAAAAATGACATGTTCAGTATCGTCCCAACCATTGTATCAGATCTGATAGAGCAATCGGACCAAACATTATTAATATAAAGTTGATGGTGGTCTTCGTTAATTAGAACTTCAGGAACCTCATTTGATCCTGTAGCCATGAGTTCTATAAAGAGCCGAAACGTCTAGAATTAAAAAGTTAAAACTAAACGCAATAAAATCCTATAGATTAGTTTTATTGCAAATTAAGTTCTATTCAGAGTGAACGTAGGAAGCACTCATGAACGGGAGTAGAAAAATGTTAGCCTTGTTGTGGCGGCGAACGATAATCCACCACATATCGTCCCGTGTGTGTCGTAGGGCGACAGAGGAACACACACAGGAGATGAGCAACATTATCTTCCTGACAACAGTTCAAAATAATAAAGCTGCGGTTGCCAACCCGCCAAGCAGTAACAACTACAGCAAATATCCACCCTATTTGACAATGAAAGATTCGAAAAATTTCGAATCTTTACTAACTATAGTATTTACGGTAGAGTGAAAACAAAAGTAACATCTCCGAAAATATGAATAAAATTAAAACTGCCTAGTTGCCCCATCAAAACTAAAAGTAGCAGCCTACATACATGTCACTACTGGGCACGGGCCTCAGAGAGTTTGGGCCAAAAAGTGTTCGCTGCGCTGACCCCAACGTGGGATCACCTCAACTGGGAAACTTCTTAGATATGCAGGTTTTCGTTCACCGCCGAGAACGTGGTAAGTCGACACTTCAAATTGCAATTAATATATTATATGCTAAAATATATAATAATGCTTATTATGTTCTATGAAATTTTCGTTTGGATCAGTTGATTACCGCCTTTGACAATTAAAATAAAATAAACATTTGTTTAAGTAAAATCTGTATTCCTGTTCACTTCACCGAGTTCACAACTCCTCACAGTTCAGGCTACACACCTTTGGAACTCCTTGCGCGATGATATTAAGCACCCAATAAATACGCTTTTAAAAGTTGATCCGTATTCATCTATTGTAGACAACGCATTTTACATAATTCATCCATTTAATATGTATTGCTAAACAGACATATATTTATAGTCATTTGTATGTACTAATTATATATTTAAATATGTATATTTATATATTTATATATATTTATGTATAGGTCATATATGTATAATTTATTTATTAGTATGTATTTATTTATTAGTATATATATATCATTTTGTTTTGAGTTCTTTTGTTCTATATTGCCACACCTACGTCAAATTCTCACCACTCCATGGGTTGACTGGTAGTGAATGCTTCAAGGCATTAAGTCCACCCTTTGTATTCTTTTGTTGTACTCATATGACCTATGAAAGCAGGACTGGAAATAAAATCTTCATTTGTCTAAAAATATGAAAGCTATCTTCAATGACAAACCGATTTATAGGTCTCTTTAAAGGTAAAAAAGTAAAGTAGCAGCTTACATACTTTTCACTACTATGCACAGGGCTCCTCAATACCTATAGTGCTTTCTGGGCAGAAAAGAATAGGTATGTCGCAATGCTTCAATGCATATTAACGTTTTTCACATTCCCACGACATTTTTTAACTACTCAGACATCTAGGTGTGGTAAGTCAGTACGTAATGTGTCGTTAGTCATTCTGCCAAACGTGGTAATTGCGGTAAATCATCGCGATAATGACCACCAGTCTGGATATTTTAAGTGTGACATTTTTGATGGTGCACGAATAAGTATTCAGTAGCATTGTAAAATGTAATTTTATCATTTACTTATCTTTAATTTATTTAACAGAAAGTAGATGGCGCTATTATCACATTAAAATTATGAAAGCCAAAACTATACTATCTAGTAATATCAGCGATAGAAGGTTGGGGTGCGACTGCACAGACAGAAAGACAAAAATTCTAAAACCCACTACTTTGGCTTCAGTATCTTTTATTTAGTCCCATGGACTTGATTTTTCAAGAATATATTAAAATTACAGACACGACTTTTCTACAGATTTATAATATGTATGGATTGACCGTTTTGCGTTGAAGTCTCCCATTAACACCGCATAGTGGGTTTTGGAGTAATGCATGGCTCTAGAGATATCCTCATACATTTCCTCCACCTCCTCATCGGGGTGTGCCGAGGTTGGTGCGTAAACCTGCATGACATGATTCTGAGTATAAGGTACGCAACCCTCGTCAGCACACTCCCAATCTTTAACGTTGTTAATGAGAGATTTGTGGACGATAAATCCGACACCTCCTTGGGACAGATGATTGTCTTCCGGTGATAGAACAAGTTGCCGGATTCGAGGATTACAGTGTCCTTCCCTCTCTTCGGACCTCGGATAATCCTATAATATTCCAGCGCAACTTGTCTATCTCTTCCACTCAGGATCTTCTCGTCAGTCCTCAGGGTGCGTGCGTTATATGTTGCCAGGTCAGTCACCGTGGGTGGCAACCGAACCTCCACCGAAAATTAGCTCCCCTGCCCCGCCGTTACCATGGTCGCACCGAAGCCAGGAATAGCGGGGCCGCCGAGACTGGGGCCGCCTCTTCGTTACTATCATGGGGTATATTGCCATAGTTGCCACGCTTGGCGAGCGGGTAGCAACCGCAGTTTTATTGTTGTTTTGCTGTTATCAGAAAGATGCTGCTGCCCATCCTCTGCCTCAGTTTCCTCTGTTGCCTCTTGACACCTACAGGAAGAGATATGGGGTAGTGAGTATTCTTACCCGCCATTTCAACGCAAAATTAGGCACAGAGAATGGTGAGCTGAAAGTAGGGAATTTCAGAATAGAACAGAGACCCAAGAAACCAGCAGCTGGCCGACTTCATGGAGAAAGAGGACTCTTTATGATAAACTCTTTCTTCCAGAAGTAGCCCCCACAGGAAGTGGACTTGGTCGAGCCCCGACGGTTCGAAAAAAATGAGATTGACTTCATTATGACGACCAGAAGACAACTGTTCAGTGATGTCTCAGTGATCGCGAGGGTGAAAACCGGCAGCGATCACCGAATGGTGAGCACACTGAACCTAAACGTTAAGTTGGAGAGGTCACGTCTAATGAAGTCAACGCTCCATCCTCGTGCTCTAATCCAAAGTCCGAAACCTTTCAGCTCGAGCTACGAAACCGTTTTCAGTGTCTAGAAGATTGCAATGCATTGGACGATATGAATGACAAGCTCGTGGAAACTGTCCATGCGGTCGGAGCTAAATTTTACAAGACCCGTCGCAGAAGAACACAAAATTCTCCGATCACACTATTAATCTCATGGCTGTTAGACGCGATATGAAGCTGCATTCTTCAGTAGATTTGACAGCATACAGGCAACTGAACAGACAGATCTCCAAATGCATGCGGCGGACTTACGCAATTTTAATACTGCTCGTATTGAAGAAGCGATCAAGCGGAACCAAGGCTCCAAGTCTTTGCTAGAGATCTGTATGAGAAGAGCCAACTGTTGAAGTTGAAGACCGAGTGTGGCAGCGTCGTTTCCGGGACACCTAAGATTTTGAGTGAGATTGAGAGGTTCTATGGGCAGCTGTACACATCATCGTTGGAGCCACGCAAGTGTGAGTAACGATCAAGAGCGAGTCTTATACGACACTATTCCGATGATATCCCGGACGTCAGTCTGAACGAGATTAGAATGGCTATCCAGCACCTTAAAAACGGCAAGGCCCCAGGTGAGTATGGAATTACAGCGGGCTTCTGAAGCGGGTGGAAAACCGGTACATGAAGTCCTTCAGAAGCTCTTTAATTCCGTCCTCCATGGTGGCATCACACTGAGCGTGGAGCAGAAGTGCGGTGGTCTTGTTCTTCAAGAAAGGCGACAACGCTCTCTTGAGGAACTACAGAACGATTTCCTTCTGAGCCGCGTCTACGTGCTGTTTTCGAGTCATTAACGACGACTTCCAGCCTCCCGAACAAGCCGGTTTCCGAAAGGCTTTAGCACAAGGTCAATCGACGGATTCAACTCGGTTGGGCAGCGTTTGGAAATTACGGCATCTTCTCGTCAGGTATACCTCAAAACTTGAAAACGAAACTGTACAACCAGTGCGTGTTGCCAGTGATCTATGGAACTGAGACGTGGTCCTTTACTGCTGGCCGGATGAGAAGCTCAAGGTCGCTCAGCGAGCTATAGAGGAGCTATGCTCGGGTTTCTCTGCGTGATAAACTTAGAAATGAGGATATCCGCAGTAGAACCTAACTGACCGACATAGCCCAACAGATTAGTAATCTGAAGTGGCAATGGGGCGGCCATATAGCTCGAAGAACCGACAACCGATGGGGAAAAAGGTTCTCGAGTGGCGGCCTCACCCGGCGGACGAGTGTAGGGCATCCCCTACTAGATGGGTGACGACCTGGTTAGATAAGCAGAAGTCGATGGATGCAGGTAGGTCAGGACCGTGCTTTGTGGCATTCCTTTGGGGAGGCCTATGTTCAGCAGTGGACTTGTGAATGGCTTTAATAATGATGATGATGATGATGATAGATTGACCGTTGAGTAAAGCTTTTTTCATTTTATTTTATGGGGACATGTCTACGCATATTGTAGGTTAAAGTACAGTAGGAAGTACTCGTACTCGCACCGACTAAATGCCCTTAGAGGCCAACCTGCATCGCATATCGGCGGGACCACAGGAACGCTTTCTATAAACAAAAATGCTACAGATGTGTTATAGCCTCTGAGGACTGAGATGTTATTTCTCATAGCAAGTAATTGTACTCGCTCTCTATACCTTAAGACAGAATATTACAGTGCAAGCGGTATACTGCTATTTGGCGCAGAAATAGGTAAGAGGGTGATACCTACCCAAACGGACTTCTAGACAAAAAGGGTTCCTATTGCCCAGAAAAATCTCTGCAGCCGAATCAGTGCCAGCCGCATTTTGACAGCCAATACAAGAGCGCCTTCCTTTACGACCACCATCTCTACCTGCGCAATTCATTACGTGAAGGTCAGGAAAAGCGTTTGAAAAAAGATGATCTCATTGTCAGTCTCCGCCGCCGACTACGTTTCCACCGCAGAAGATAGGGAGAGCGGCGTGCCGTTACTTATATCCTCCGCGGTCCTACCACTACCGCATTATAGGTTACAGCCCTGCCAGAGTCGCGGAGGATGAGTGAGTAGCGCTTTGCCTTACCAATACTCCTCCTCTCCCGCGACTTCACTTCGGCTGCGGCAGGAAAGGAAGAACACTCCTCCGTCGCAGTTCTCAATCCAGTGGGCTTGCCGAATCCACTGGGAACGACCACCTCGGGCCAGCCATGTTCCATCCACGTTCATCAAGATGGAAAGCCGTTCGGAGGGTACAAGGAAGAGCATGCAAAAATTTTAGCATGATTTTCGTTTGGGTAATAATTTTACAACTGTTACTTAAACATTAGGGATGTTATTATAATCAGTTGAAAAAATTAATGGGCAGATATTGGTAATTATCTGTATCTGGTAATTTTCTGGTGGTTGGTAAATTACTACAGCAGTTAAACATGACCAGTAATAAAAGAAAATTTAGCGGTTATTTCATTCTACTATTCAGGTTCAAAATTATTCAAGCAGTGTAATAAATCAATGGCCAGTAAAATGATGGAATGGCAGTTAGATAAATAGTTTGATCAGTTCACGGTGAGCGGTAATACCCGAACATCGCAATCTTCCGTGAAAGGGGCGGGACTTAAAGTCTGTACCCTCTGTCAAGTGTCAAATCGCATGATGTACAAATTTTTATGCATTTCGCTTTGGTTGCACTTCTTTCGTGAATTTGTGTTCTCAGTATATTATTGTAGCTTTTGTCGTGCCCAGAAATACTTGAGCACCCAGAAATACTTTCAGTTGTAGTAGGTTAGAGGGTTGTTATTTTTTTTACCACCCAGAAATACTTGAGCACCCAGAAAAACCTTTAGTTGACATAGGTAGGAAGCTATTTATTCCTTTCATAGTCATATCATAAAGTCATAACTTCCGTACGTAACAAACTATTTTATGTTTTTACTTTACACGCTGAAATTAACAAGAATACATTTTACCTCATTTTTTAAAACTGTTTAGAAGATTTCTTACGACTAATTCCGATTTTTAACTGCCCACTAATAACTGCCCATTCAGTCATATTAATGCTCAATATTTATTTAACTGCCCATTTAAATATTTTTTACGAATCATTTCTATTTAGTTTACTGCTCAATTTTTACTGCAGAACTTGTTAAAGAACATGCATTTTGTAATTTTTAACTTACCAATTCTACAATATTCAACAGTCGCTTTAAATCAGTGCCTTTTTATTTGAATGTCACAGTTTTTTTTTATATGATAAGGGTGCCATACAGCACACAGTCCACCTGATGGTAAATGGTTGCTGTGGTCCATGAAGCTACATCCATCTTCGATTACGAATCAAAATGCAGATGCGTTGTCACCCGTGAGACTAAGATGGAATGCCTCGTTTCCAGTATTGGCACTATACCGCGGGATGTGTGAAAATGTGTGAAAAGTATGAATGTAAGCCCAAGGCTGCTGTGGATACGAATGAAAGTGGGCTTAAAGTTGTTGTTTGTGCTAGGGTGTACGCCCCAGACATGTCTAAACCCACTTATATCCGAGAGCAGTTTTGGGACATGGTAAGGATGGTGTTGATGAAATGTAAAATGAAAATATCATTATGTTAGGAGATTTTAATGGAAGGGTTGGGGTGAAGAGGTCTGGTTATGAAAGGATATTAGGAATGTTTGGCGATGAAAGTGTAAATGAGAATGGTGAAGACCTCCTCGCCGTATGTGAGGAAAATAATCTTTTGTGACGAATACTTTCGCCGCCATAAGAGGATTCACATGTATACATGGGAAAGAATGTAAATAGAAGATAGATTTCATAATTGTGGATGAAAGAATGCGGGCGCAGTGGTAGATACAAGAGTTTACCGGGGATCCAACGTAGGGACGGATCATTACTTGTCTTATGCCGAATTAATGGTCTATTCAGGCGTTGGCGGCATCGGACAGCTGTCTACCACTGCGTTACAGCGTATAAGAACAGAGAGGTTACAAGATGAAGGTGTGAAAGAAATAAATGTAGACTGAGAGAGAATATAAATGGTTTGAATGAAATATGTATGAATGATTTAGACCTGAAGACTGTATGGAATAATGTTAAGAAAGTTTTGGTGGATGCAGCCACCGAAGTATGTGTGTAAAGAGAACGAATGAAAGGAAAAATAATACGTGGTGGTGGGATGATGAGATTCGGATGGAAGTTGAAGCAAAGAGAGCATGGCTAGATTTACTGGCAACCAAAGCTGGTAATTCTGGCGGTATGAATGATGAAATTGAAAGAAAAAGGCAGACTTTAGACTTATAAATAAGTAAAAGAAGTTGTTGAAAGGAAAAAGCAAGAAAGAACGGATAAGAATGATAGAAGGATATCTGATAACTTCCAGGCAAATATTAAAATGTTCTGGAAAATCGTAAGGAGAAATTCAAAACAGCCTAGAATGAATGATACGAGACGAGGCTGTATGCTGAATGATGAAGTTTCAATTTTAAAGAGATGGAAGGAATACTTTGAAAGCGTGTTTTGAGTGAAGGGTCGTCTGAATTAAGTGAAAAGAAATTCCGAAAGAAGTGGAGAGGTAGGGAGATAAGTGTAGATGAAATAATAAAAGCAATGAAAGGCATGAAAGTAAGGTAAGGCAGCGGATATGATAGAGTATCACTCAAATGCTGGAGGCTGGAGGGAGTGGTGGACCTGCCTTGTTTAATTTATGTTGGGAACTGAGCGGGTACCGGAAGACTGGTGCAAAGCCGTTATAGTACCAATAAAAAGGTCACAGGGACTGTAAAACTACTGTATCAGCTTGGCATTGTGGGTAAACTGTATGCTAAGGTGTTAATTGAAAGAGTTATGGAAGAAAGATGGAAAAATTTGGGATGTGCAAGCTGGATTTAGAAAGAATGAAGTGTATGTGGATCAAGTATTTTCCATGCGCATGATTGGGAAAGTTTTGGCAAAACCAGAAAGTTTTTGTGCTTTCATGGACTTGGAAAAGGCTTATGATAGAGTGGACAAGAATGAGTTATGGCAAACACTTAACTCATTTGGTTTTATATAGCGCTGGTTTGATACAGGCATTGAAGTCTCTTTATAGGGACTCTAGTGCTTGTGTCAGGATCAACAGGTCTACTCGGACTGGTTTGGCATCCAAAAGGTGTCAGACAGGGCTGTGTAGTTTCCCCCTGGCTGTTTAACCTATTCATGGACAGTTGTTTGCAAACTTTGAAAGTTGAAGAATGTGGGTTGAGAATGGGTGAGTTAACCGTTAAATGCCTTTTGTACGCCGATGATCAAGTCATATTTGCTTCGTCGGCGGCCGAGTTGCAAATAATGGTTACTTTAATGAACCGATCATTAAAAGAAAGAGGTATGAAAGTGAACGCAAGTAAGATGAAAGTGATGGTTTTTGAAAGAGAAGAAAGTAAAACGTTATGTGAAATAAGAATAGAAGGGGAGTTGATTGAGCAAGTGGATGAGTTTGTATATTTGGGATGTTTATTTAGTAGGGATGGTAGATATGATAAGGATATAGAACGACGAGTGAACGCAGGAAATAGAGTGAATGGGGCTCTACACGCTATTGTGAAGAGTCAGAATGTGTCAAAAAAGGCACGTTTGGCAATTCACAATGCTGTGTTAGTCCCTACTTTAATGTATGGTAGTGAAAGTTGGGTCTGGCAGAAGAAGCATGAGAGTAGAATTTTAATAAATTGTTAAGGAGTATGCTAGGGCTGAATCTGAATGACAGGGTGAGAAATAGTGTGATAAGAGAAAAGTGTGGTTTGCAAGATGACGTTGTGACCAGGATTAAGAAAGGAATGCTTCGGTGGTTTGGTCATGTAGAAAGAATGAACGAAGAGTGACAAAGCAAATTTATGCTGCAGAAGTGAACGGCAGAGTCGGAAAGGACGCCCTAGACGAAGGTTTATCGACCAAATTGGCGATATATTGAAAATGGGCCAAATTAGGGTACCCTTAACCGACGAGCGTGTATGCGTAGATATATGGATGTAAAGGAGGCGAGAGAGGTGTGCCAGGATCGTGCCAACTGGAAGTCCGTAGTCTCTGCCTACCCTCTGGGTGACAGGCGTGACTGTTTATGTTTATTTTATATGTATACCGCGGGAGTAGGACTGTATGATAATTTATGTTTTAGTTTAAGTTTGTTTTTATTAGGATAAACATATTGTTTATTTTAATGTTGTGTAAAAAGTGATGTTAAAATTCGCCCGCGTGGAACTTATTGCGATTGGATTTTATGAGTTTTAAAGTAGCTTAAGTTATTCCTTATAACATCAGCTATCTGTCAGTGAAAGTCCCATTCAAATCAGTTCACAGGTTTTGCGTGATGCGTGTTCTATCTACTCGATCTAATCTATAGATTATAGATGGTTTTGACCAATTTTATCTATTTAATAACTGTCCCGTGACTTCACTTGCGTGTAATTTAAGTTTTTTTTGCGAGGAATCCTAATTATTTTCTAAAATAAAAGTAACCTAAGTTACTTCTTATGACATCAGCTATCTGCCAGTGAAAGTCCCATCAAAATTGGTCCAGCCCTTTCGAAGATTAGCCGGAACAAACAGACAGACAGACAAACAGACAGACAAAAATTTTAAAAAGTGTATTTTTGTTATAAGTACCGTTTATACTTTCATATGCATTTAATAAAACGCTTTAATTTTGAAATTACAAACAGACACTTAAATTTTATTTATTTGTATAGATATAGATAATTAACACCTTATTAATTTATAAGTTATAAAATGGAAAACTTATAAAATTAATAAAAGGTTACAAAATTAAACAATGTTTAATAAACGTATGACATATCCATAAATAAATAATGAAGAAAAGAAAAATAAATTGAAACAAAATTCCCAAAATCATCAAACCTGGTAAACTTATTAGCCGTCATGACCAGACGTCTCGAAACTATGCCGTTGCACCCATTACCGGCCTGGCATTAAATCTGGCAATTTATGAGATATGAGTAATTTCACCACTAGACAAATTCGCTATATTTTGTCGCCTTGTCAAATCGTACGATATTCATGGACAAAATGGTATAGTAAATTCCATAGGCCGTCAATACGCGAGACGTTAACTGTAGACCCTTTAGAAACACAATTAATTTTTGTCAACAACGGATTGTTTCCAGACACGCATACATTTACTGTGCCGTCTCAGTGGACATGACTAATTTATTGTTGCCACTAATCATTCCTTACCCTTCATTCGGTCTTGTTTGATATTCGATTTTATTTTTATTCGTTTGTATGCAACCTATTTTAAATGCCTAATTATAGAATATATCTGTTTAATCAAGCATTGTTCATTTGCTCAACTAATTGAGCGTTTCAAGCTAATTGCTGTATGTTGACGGTGTATGAAGATACTTCGTCAGTATTCGTAACAGGTGACTCTGAGGAAGGCATTATCTATGTGGTGGGGTAATGAAAGAATTATCATTAATTTATATCTCTATTCCCAAGACAATGTGTAAAGTATGAAAACCCCGACTTCAGGTTTAAGTCGGCTTTTACTATTAAGGCCTAATTTTTACCCTTTGGTGGTCTGAGAATACCACAATCTCAAATGTCGTCTGAATAATTTCATTAAACACTTCATCCCTTATCTTTTCACCCTTAGGGTGGAATTTTCATGTTTATGAGATTAACCTGAAGTACAGACTTACCAGTCTGCAGTCTGTGCACACATGCATGATCGCTCACGTCACTACATTAGATTTGGTAAACCACAAATCTTCGCTACAGAACACCTATTACTTCTAAGGATGATTCGCGTGGCTACTGAAATCAAAAAACATCCTAATTTCAATAGAAAATATGGCTGGGTGCTACCACATGTTTGGGATTCTATTATTAATAATATTAAATCGCAACTCTTGCATACAACTGCAAGACTTCAAGATATATAGTATGTATTATTATCTGTCTAGTTCATACTGCGTAGATCAGACCAAAAATAAATGATTTTAATCTGAAGATAGCCATGGTAAACTATGACATTGAGACGTTGAACACCTTAGTCCTCCCCTTGACCATGGGTGTTGTAAAGTACTCAAAATGACGGGAATATAAAATGAAAAAAAAAAATACGCTATAAAATCAGTAAATACTAGTTTTATTTCAATGTGTAGTGGTCGCGTAAACTTTAGAAATCATTACCTAATAAAAAAAAAACATTTTTGTCGATTCACAATAATTGTTGTTTAAATGTTTCCTATGGTGAGTGTAGAGAACCGGAGACCTCTTACTTTATTATTTACTTTACTGGACTGGTAAACGAGGCATTTCATCTTAGTCATCACGGGCGACAACGCATCTGCGTTATGACTCTTAATCGAGGAAAGATGTAACTGCTCATGGGCCACAACAATATACTTACCATCAAGTCCATTGTGTGTTCGATTGTCACCCTTATTCTATAAAAAAAATCTTAATCGGTAATAAGAATAAAAACAACGTTTCTTAAACGAACTTTTAATTTCTTACATCGAAGAAATAAAGATGGTGTAACATTCATTTTTATCACAAAATATTATAGTGGTATGGTGTTTATTCATTTACAATTCACTTCAATACAGCCTATAAAAGTCCACTGCAGAAAATAGGCCTGACCCATAAATTGCCTCATATGGGGGATTTGCCAAATGATTTGCCATAGTTTCTATGCTTATAGTTGAGACGGCAACCGCAGTTTTTTTAATTATTTTGAGTTGTTATTAGGAAGATGCTGCTTCCATCTCAAATGCGGTTGCCAACCGGTCTGCCTAGCGTAACTATGGCAAAATCCCTTCAACGATATCTCGAAAGCCTATATTCAGCTGTGGCCTTTTGACAACGATGACTATTATAACGCAGATTTTAATGACGAAGATGATGAAAGAATTTATATATTTTCAAAGATAGTTCGTGTAAAAGCTATAGTATTCATTACAAAAAGTCAATCGTATGTTTTTACTTCAAGGTAATTGAATACAATCAAAAGAGTAGGAAAGTAATACATCAACGTCGACGCGAGTTGTTATTTCAGTTTGATGGATGCTCGCTAAAATATGTTTATTCTCACGAGCGTTCAGCAAAAAAATCTTCGCTCTGAAATTCTCTGCTAGAAAACTTAAATTAGTTTTGAGTTTTAATAGTGAAACATAGTAATTATACGTAAATAATAAATAAAATTTCTGACATTAGATACCTCTCTCTTTCTTTCTTTCTCTCACTCTCTCAATCGTGCACCATTCCGTAAGAGTCCACTGCCATCAATAGTACTAGGTGTTGGGACACCTTTTCTGCATGAGTCCGTCTGGGTAGGTACTACCCTCACACTATTTCTGCCACCAAAATAGCAGTACCTGTGCTGCTGTGTTTCAGTCTGAAGGGTAGAGAGACCTAGTATAATTTCAGGTTGTCAGGCTTTTCATCTTAGTTCTCAAAAATGAAAACGCATCTGTAGCATGTAGTCCATGGACTGCAGTAGCTCCTTGCCATCAGGTGGACTGTTACTTTGTTTGTCACTTTTTATAGGATTAGGGTGACAAACGAACACACATCGACCTGATGGTAAAGTGTTGCTGCGGCCCGCAGACATCTACGTCTATCCTTGATTACAAATCAAAATGCAGATGCGTTGTCACCCGAGAGGACTAAGATGGAATGCCTCATTTCCAGTAAAAAGAGTCTCCGGTTCTCTACACTCACCATACGAAACACTGCAGCGTAAAGCTGCTATTTTACGCTGGTATTCTGTGAGAGCGTGGTCCTTCCCTGGTCGAGCCGACCCATTCGTGCTATAACTATACTACTAATATAGTTGCAGCATTCCTCTACCACGTAAAAAACTTTAGTTATAAAAAAGAACTGGCCAAGTGCGTGTCGGGCCACGCACAATGTAGAGGTAGGGTTCCGTATTTGCCGGTCACAATATGAGGGCTTTCTTGATAATGAGCATAATAAAGGAGTTCACGGTTTGACCGCTATAACGATTAAAAATGGGCAAAAATAGGAAAATCGTAATCGAAGGACTTATTTTCAAATTAGACTTATAGGGAGTGGTGTTCAAAAATTTTATTTCACAGTTTTCTAGGCGTGATTAATATCTATTACTATGCCAAATTACAGATATGTAGCACCTAGGGTCTCTGAGCAAAACCGCGGACGGATGGACGGACGGATGGACAAGGCGAAACTATAAGGGTTCCTTGTTGTGTAACTACGGAACCTAAAAGCACTGCTTTCCTTCTCAGAAAGGATTTGTGAAGAATTTCCTTGCATCAGACAGATGAAATAGCAGTTTGGTCATATTACATCTTTAACTTTCTTTCCTTTCGCCAGGTATACTTTATGTCTGGTATATTATGGTAAAACTAACCATGTATCACAGGGACTAAGCGCTTGACGTGAATACAAAAAGCCACCCACCGGTTATAAATACTGCCTTATGGAAAGCGCAAACACAGAATCACTCACCAAACCTACCAGTATTTGACATATTTATTTTTATTTTTATCGAGCCATATAAGTCTGTGGCGGCGCTGTCGTCGCACCACAAGCAAAATACATCGAAGCCTAAATCGCGCTATCAAAGTTCCGAAGCAAAAACAGTATAGAATAGCTCCGAACTACCACTCGGGCGTTGGCCTCACCGGGCAGAACACCTTGCCCGGCGGGAGATCTCCCTTTCTTCCACTGCTACAGTGGTGACCAACCGACGTAATATGAACACGCAACCAACAGCCTTCGGAACTACCTTCAAATCCTCGTCATCGTTCTCAAGTACCCATTCATTCGCTCCGAGCAAATATTCAGTCTTCACATCCTGCAAGCCATCTAGCTTTACGAAGGTTCATCGCAGCACTATAATAATGCTTCCTGTTCCTTCAAGCTACTCTCTGCGCTACAGTGTTGGCACGGCTCTGAGACTTACTGCTCTTTCACGGCACTCTCAGATTACTTGCCTTCTTCTCGACTCACCGCAGACTACAAGGCAATTCCCTGGCACTTGCACATTCGTCGACATCTAGACTGCACTATCGACCTCCGGTCTGAGCAGGGGTGATGTGGCGGCGCTGTTGTCGCGCCATAAGCAAAATACATCGGCCTAAATCGCGCTATTAAAGTTCCGAAGCAAAACCAGTATATAGAATAGCTCGAACTACCACTCGGGTGTTGGCCGCTCCCAGGCCGATCACCTTGCCCGGCGGGAGATCTCCCTTTCCTTCCACCCGCCACAAGTCACATGGGCCTATCGCGTAATAGAAATGTTTGACCTTAATCGTTACGCGGCAAGCAGATTAACAAACACAAACACAGTGGCATACATCTATATGACATTAATAGCCGTGGTCTTGGTATTTTACGTCTGACGTAAAAGATATGTTTATACCACTATCGGGCTATTAGATTTTTGGTATTTCATAGAGTCAGCTCTAATGCAATAAATGCTGCGTTTACAATACGTTTACTAATGTAAACACATAAGCAAAAAGCTATTTTGTTATGTTTAAAATAACTTGTTTTCCCAAGCAATCGTAAATCTGACTTACACTAATAAAGCGGACAGACAGACAAATGCGCGTCGTATTTCACGTAACAATTTAAATTCTTTGAATTCAAGACTCGTGGATCTATTTTTCGTTTTACAACTATATTTTTTGGTAGTAAAATAAAATGCGACGTCTAATTAATGCGGAGTTTTAAATTACGAAAAAATGTCCAAGTTTTTTGTATATAGAATTAGGCGTAATCTTCCGCTAAAGTAAAATTACGAGAAAAGTTTTATTACAATGAGGGTAGCTTGGATTTATCCAAACATACATATCTTATATTACGTGTTTGTATCTACATAATATCTACGCATGCATTGTGGATGGCGCTTCTGAAACTAAAACTACAGTTCAATGATCAAGTAATACTAAATTCATTCCTTTTCGTTTATTGTCACTTATGAGGTTTTGCACAGAAATGTATATCTTTGGACATTTAATGTCATTATTATAATAAATATTCAATTCGAAAACTCTTGTATTTAATATACTAGTTATTCAAAGAGAAAGAGAAACTCTTTTCTAAGAAAAATTTAAAACAAATAAAAAGATTATAGCCTACATGTAGTTATACGTCACAATCTTGGACATAGGTGACCTTTGTTTTCTGAGAGTGTTATGGCAGCTCTTCACGTTGGCCAACATTGTGGCGAATATTGTGGCAAAGATATTAGCCAAGAGTTTGTGATGGCATCCATATGTTGGAAGGTTGTTCAGTTTGCTTCGGTTCAGGCCAATGTGCGGACGAATTTATTAAAATGGATAATGAGGCGCTAACGGCTGCTGCGGTATATTTATTCACAGCCTACCGCTACTACGTGAATTTGTATAAGGAAAGGGTGATCAAAAATTGGAAAAAAAGAAATTTTATCTCTTGGTTCCACAAACAATTTTCGGCCTGGTAGAGCTTTATAATGCGAAAAATTTCTCCATTGGTCATTGTTGCTGCCATTTTGTAGACACTAGCTATGACGCGTGATTATAAAATTTAAATCAGGTGCGTGCGATCACTCTGGGAGCTCGTAGCAAACTAAACGCGCGCCCAACGTGTGGACGCGGCGGCCATAAATCTGCCACAACCCTTTGATCTTTTGTAAAAAACCGACAGCTCACGGATCTCGCGCCAACTGATGGGCTATCATTCCAATACATACCAAGGTAAGCATAAACACCCGCTCTACATGATGGCCACAACATTCGCCAAATGTTGGCCAACGTGAAGAGCCGCCTTTAGAAGTACAGATTTTGTTATAATATATTTTTCTTTTAACCATGTCGTGTCGGTGTAAGAATATCGACTACCCCACATCCCGTGAGTGTCGTAAGAGGCAACAGAGAGAAATAGAAACGGCATCTTCTGATAACAACTCAAAATAATAAAACACTACCGTTGCCAAACCACCTGCCAAGCGTGTCAACTATTGCAAAATCCTCCCTATGAATCAATCTATGGTGGAGGCTTATGTTCAGCAGTGGACTTTTATAAGCTCTAATGGAAGGATGGATGGATATTTTCCTTTACTGTCGAACAAATGGTTAATCAGCACTTAAAATTGAAATTAATTATTTTCATTGGCCGG
This sequence comes from Parnassius orleans, assembly GCA_029286625.1. Classification (NCBI taxonomy): domain Eukaryota; kingdom Metazoa; phylum Arthropoda; class Insecta; order Lepidoptera; family Papilionidae; genus Parnassius; species Parnassius orleans. The sequence continues at coordinate 19,430 of JAGSMP010001886.1, forward strand.
TAGGGATCGAATCCACTACATGCCGTAATACGCTAAATGCCGATAAAATCTATTTTAATAGAAGTTAAACAAATTCTTATGGCTCTTTACGAAGAAGAAGGAGATGACCAAGAGTCAACTACATCTATCGACGAGATGTAGGAAACATGACTTATCTAATCAATGCTATTACTATACAAAAACAATAAGTTGTTTTTATATAGTAATTGTTAATAAAGAAAAAAACTTGTTTAATTCGGTCAAGCCGTATCCTAGAAATAAGGGAACATAACTGCATTATAAAAATACGTGCCGAATATAGAACCGAAATATTTGTAGAACTCATTAAATAAATTAGTCTATGTTTAATATACTATAATTATATGAATATATTTATTTTTATAGATTATATTGCGCTTAATTTTTAATTATCAATTTAAACTCTTGAAATTAGTTCGAAATTATTTTTATTCAACAAAAAAGGCTGTTACTTTCCAAAAAAAAAACAAATATGTTTATATGTGTTTAGTAGCTGTCTAATCTATTTAAGGAGACATGCACGCAAATCCGTCGTGCCGTGGGTGAGCCGTAGTACAATCCGAAACCAATAGCATTATATTTATAGCGTGTGACAATAGAAATTCTATGCTTTTATTTTTTATTTGAGCGTTTTGTTTAATTTCACCGATGGTTAAATTCGTTTACAAAACGGTGAATTCTAGTAGAGGTTCATTTAAAAATACTTTTACTAGTGCATTACATAAACATATTTATTATCAAGCCAAGTTATCTTAGAGATTAAGCGCGTATGTAATCACAATACGCGAACAACCCAGGTTTGATTCCTACCGGCCAATGAAAATAATTAATCAGTTTTAAGTCCTGATTAACCATTTGTCCGACATTAAGGAAAATATCCATCCACCCTTCCATTAGAGCTTATAAAAGTCCACTGCTGAACATAAGCCTCTCAAGATTAGATTGATTGCTTCATAGGAGGATTTTGCCATAGTTGACACGCTTGGCAGGTGGTTTGGCAACGGCAGTGTTTATTATTTTGAGTTGTTATCAGGAAGATGCTGCTGTTTCTGTTTCTCTCGGTTGCCTCTTACGACTCTCACGGGATGTGGGGTAGTCGATATTCTTACACCGGCACTACATAGTTAAAGAGAAAATAATATTATATTATGACAAAATCTGTACTTCTAAAAGCGGCTCTTCACGTTGGCCAACATTTGGCGAATGTTGTTACCAATGCCTATAGCCATCATGTAGAGCGGGTGTTTGTGCTTACCTTGGTGTGTTGGAATGATAGCCCACCATTTGCGCAAGATCCGTGAGGTGTCGTTTTTTACAAAGATCAAAGGGTTGTCGCAGATTAATGGCCGCCGTCCACTCGTTGGGCGCGCGTTTAGTTGCTACGAGCTCCTGAGGTGATCGCACGCACCTGTTTTAAATTTTATAATCACGGCGTAGCTAGTGTCTACAAAATAGCAGTAACAATGACCAATGGAGAAATTTTCACATTATAAAGCTGTAGCGGCCGAAAATTGTTTGTGGAACCAAAAATAAAATCTTATCAATTGCGTAGTTGATGGTAGGCGAATAAATACGCAGCAGCCGTTAGCGCCTCATTATCCATTTTTCTCGTCACGCACATTGGCTAAACCGAAGCAAACTGAACAACCTTCCAACATATGGATGCCATCACAAACTCTTGGCTAATATGTTTGCAACAATATTCGCCACAATGTTGGCCAACGTGAAGAGCTGCCATAAATTAATATTTCGAGGATATGTGATGTTCGCCAACTTGCTCTGGAACAGCTTGGCATAACAATCTCAGAAAAAGGTCACCTATGTTGTGACGTATAACTAGATACGTAGGCTATAACTTTTTTTTTGCTTAGTTTCTTTTTATTTGGAGCGTTTCTCTTAACCATTTTATTTTGTTGTAAATTCTAGGAACAATGTATTTATTCAAGCGCCGTCCATAGTAGTTTATTTAGTAGGCTCTTCCAGTTTTTCTTACTTTAAGCGTGTTGTAGCGGCACGAAGGTCTAGCGGTGACCGTTATTGCGCATAAGTCGCGCTGATTGGCTTTTTGCGCATAAGTCGCTTTGATTGGCTCGTGCATATCGCTCGCACGCGCTGATTAACTCTCCAGTCGCATGCGTGCAATTCAATTCGTGCGCGTCTCCTCCACGTTTCGGTCAGCGCTAGACTTACTTGCCGCGACTTGTAATAGGTAGGTACTATATATTCGTCATTATAATAATGTTCCATGGATATTAAATATTAGGTCCTTACATATGAAATTAGCGTTTTGTCGTACTGTCCAATTTGATCTGAAATATCTCCTCTTTGGTTAACAATTCCAAATTCAAATTTATAAATTCATTTAGCTGGTACATTTGAGTTTTGAAAACAGCCATTCATTTGTTTTCCTCATTATGTTTTTCTTTGACGTCGCTTATACGCACAATGAAAACATGAAATATCAGTATTTTAGTACGAGTTCTACCGTGGCACCAGTGCTGCAGAAACAGCTCGAAGGATTAATGATGTGTACGGCGCTGGTGTCGTAAAATAAAGCACGGTACGTTTTGGTTTCAACGTTTTCGTTCTGGAAATTTCGACCTTCAAAACAAACCCGTGGACGGGGACCAAAGTGGAAAATGAAAATTAAAGGCTATTGTGGAAGCGGATCCATCACAAAGCACTTCAGAGATAGCTGCAGGCTTCAGGTAAGTGATAAAACTGTATTAATCCACTTGAAGCAAATCGGGAAAGTAAAAAACTTGAACGATGGGTACCTCATGGTTAATTGAATCTCTGAAACACGCGTCGTCTGACTGTGTTTACTTTGCTCAACCGACACAATAATGAAGATTTTAAATCGAATCATGCTTGTGATAAAAGTCCATACTGTACGATAATCGGAAGCTCTCGTCACCAAATCCTGTCCTAAACGAAAATGACCAGAAACAGAAAAAATTACTTGAGTGTTTGGTGGACTAGCGCCAGTGTCGTTCACTACAGCTTTCTAAAATCTAGCCAAACGATTACGGCAGATATCTATTGTCAGCAACTGCAAACGAAGGAAGAACGAGCTGCTAAACAACGAGATTTGTCAATCGCTCTAGGCCACTGCTGCTTCACGACAACGCAAAACCACACACTGCACAACAAACAACCACTAAGATAGATGAGCTACAATTGGAACGTCTGCGACATCCACCGCTCCGGACGTTGCTCCAACAGATTACTATTTTTCCGAATTTGGACAACTTCACAAGGAAAAAAATCAACTCCGATGCGGCAGTCCAAACCGCCTCAAAGAGTTTATTAATTCTCGCCTCATGGTTTTTAGTAAAGGGATCAATGAACTACCTATCAGATGGCAAAGTGCATAGATAACAACGGTTCATACTTTGATTAATTAAATATATTTTACAAAAAATTTGTTTATATTCCTCCCGTATAAAACGCTAATTTCATATGTGGACCTAATATTTTAATCGTGTTTCAACAGGAGTATTTTACTATGGAAATAATTTTCATAGTCTTTTTCAACTTTTCTTTTCTTTGGAATTTATTAAAAATTTCATAATTTGAATTCTTAGGTATTTCACCTGTTTTATATAGGTATTAAATGTGCGGCCATACACAATAAGACCATAGTTAATTAAAGACTCAATTAATGCATAGTACACCACTAATAGAACATATTTATTTACTACTTTTTGAATTGCATAGATTTGCCTAAATGGACCTTAATTTTGAACATACTTCTTCAATGTGTAACTTCCATTAAAACTACTGTCTACCAACAATCCTCAATATTTGTTACTATTTACAAAGTCTATTTTGGCACATTGACATGATAATTTTCCCCAATGAAAGCATTCATAATCATGCCTAATACCTATTTCTTCATAGTGTACATTCTTAAAAATATATAAAAAAATATAAAATATATATATGTTTATGATATGTTATTTAAACGACTTTAGCCTAATGGTAGGGTGCGGACCATGAACTCAAAAGTCGTGGTACGAATCCCGCCATTAGATTACTGTCGTAAATCCTCCTAACACAAGTATTTAAGTTTAACTGGTGTGGTTAACGGAAATATAGGTAAGTAATATTAATATCATTGCTAGTATTTTTTATTAATTATTTAATTTATATGTAACTGGTTTATCGGAAACGCAGGTAATGATTGTAATTTTGTAGTCAGATAATGTTTTTACTTTACAAGTTTTTCTACGTGTAATCCTTGACAAAATTTTATATTTTCTAACGCTAATAGATTGTTCAAATACCCAATTAAATTATTGTATAATACAGCCATTTAATCCTTTTGCATAAGGTATATTTGTAGAGTATATATGGTTTTAAGAATATCCTTGCATCCTGCTGACCGCGAGCAAAAATAATGTTGTAGCTTAGATTCAGTCGCAGACCAACAAAGAAACATAGACGACTCTGCCTACATATAAATGGCCTTGAAACCATTTTATAAAACTGAAGCTACCTATATGATAATAATTAGCTACTTTCAATGTCAGCCAACTTCAAACGAAGAAGACTGCAGATTCGTTGTCACTGATAATTTAGATGGAATGCTTCACAGACTGTAATTATACTGGCTCTTTAAAATAAAATCCAAAACTAATAACATACATATAATATGCATAAAAGAGATAAATAATGCATTAACCCTAATAATAGGTGAGCTTTGGGGTTTATGATTACACAATAATAAAATAAAAAATTAAGTGAACGGAACTTATAAAAAACTTTAAATATATACATATACATGATGCTTTACTGGTGGTGAGTCTCCTTTTCTGCCTGAAACCGTTTCTGTAGGATAAAAAATAGGTTAAACCTACCCAGATGCACATTCCTAGGCAGTAAAGGGTTCAATTGGTGCCCATATCTTGGTACACTCACACATCTTTATTTTCTTTCTTTAACTGCCTGTAAATGACCACTGCTGGCCGTGCATTTACACATAAAATAATATTGTTTTGTAATATTTTATATGCATATTTATTCAAGAGTGCGTGTTATTACAACAAGTCAATTTTTTTATAGGATAGGGTGAACGAGCACACAGTCCACCTGATGGTAAGTGGTTGCTGTGACCCATGAACATCTACATCTATCTTCAATAAAGTCAAAATGCAGATGCGTTGTCACCCGTGAGACTGGATGGAATGCCTCTTTTCCAGTAAAAGGTCTCCGGTTCTCTACACTACCATACGAAACACAGCTGCTATTTTACGCTGGTATTCTGTGAGCGTGGTCCTTCCCGGTCGCGCCGAAAAGAATATACAGCAGCGCTCCGTCTATCTCCATTTGTTGGTCTGAATTATATGCGCCATCTTATAATACATAACAAAATGTGTGAGTGGGTTGCGGGAATATTAGTAACATAAATAATATTATTAGTGTTTTTTTATTAAATTAATTAAATTTACATGAATTATACAATGTATATAATATTGTTAGTATTTTAATTAAATTTATTAAATTTACATATGTATAAAGTTAATAATAATTATTAGTATTTTTTAAATTATGTAACTGATTTTTGAAACAGCTCTATCTATTTGCATGAAATTATGTAATTAGTTTTATATTTTACATGCTTTTGTACATAGGTGTAATGTGTGACAAAATGTTATGGAAGTAACATATTTTTGTGAATTACATATGTAAGGATTTTTATTTTGATTTTCATATTAAATTTGCGCCTTCCTACTCCCAATTAAGTTGTTATAAAATGTAATTTTGTCTTTGTACTATGCTCATTTATATGACGATATATGTTCTTGTGGAATGTAATGCTTTCATCCTGCTAACCACGAGCGTAGATAATGTAGCTTGTGTTCAGCATGCAATTACCAATATTCTTCTAAGCCAAGTACGGATTAGGATGTTAATCTTCATTTATTTAGCAGTATAATTCAAGGAAAAGTCTTATTCTCTCTAGTGTTAATTCAAGGAAAGGTCTTATCTATTAATTTAATGCAGCTTTTGCTACTGTGTTTCGTATGGTGAATATAGAGAACCGAGATCCTTTTACTGGAAACAGGCATCCCATCTTAATATCATTGGTGACAACGCTCCTGTGGATGTAATTTCTACAGCATCCACTTACCATTGACTGAACTGTATGCTCGTTCGTCGCCTATATTCCATAAAAATTAAAATCGTTCCATTACCGTTCCGTTACAGCCTATTAAAGTCCTGCTGAACCTGTGTTCAGTTCAGTTTATATATACGCTCGCCAAGCGGATTAGTTAGTTATAGGATAGTTAATTAGCAATAATTTGATTAATATTTCTTCATCAATTACAATTGAGCGGAAGAGTAGTTATATAATATTATAATACTTAAAATAAAAAATTTACGTTAATAAACCTTTTTTTGCTTACCATCTATGGCTTATTGATTCACATGTGTCAATGAGCATAATGTCAGATGTTTTGTTTTTATAATTTTAAATAAATAGTTACACTCACGAGACAAATATAGTCTATGCCATACATCTATTACAGTATAAACACAGAAAACATGTCAATAATGTTATGTTTTATCATTTCCACATTATAAAGTATTTAATGATGTAATTTTGGGAACAATATATCCTTTAAATTGTTTAATATTCTGACGTGTTATAATGTATCTTATTAATCTCGGACGAATTATCATACATTTGTCAAGTTATTAATACTAAGAAGATTACATGTCACACATGTCACACACATTGTCGTATTAGTTGTAATGTGTGATTAAAAAAATAATTTATTAGTATGTGTTAGTTTATTCAAGGTTTTGTCATGTCTATGTATGGTTTTGTAGCTGCGAATAAATTGTCTTTCTTTGTTTCTTCTTCTTTATTCTATCTTACTAACATTGTCTTACGTATACAGATACAATTTATTACAAAAAAAAAAAAAATATAGTATTATTATATTATATTTTATTTTGTTCAATCAAAACTACCTGCTATAATTACAAAATATTTCATCATCATTACAGCCCTTCACAAGTCCACTGCTGAACATAGGCCTCCCCTTGGAATGCCATAGCACGGTCCTGAGTCACCTGCATCCATCGACTTCTTGCATGTCTTTCCAGGTCGTCGCTCCATCTAGTGGGGTACGCTAAAGATGCCACTCGAGAACCATTTTTCCTCATCGGTTGTCGGTTTTGAGCTATATGGCCGGCTCATTGCCACTTCAGCTTACTAATCCGTTGGCTTATGTCGGTCACTTTGGTTCTACGGATATCCTCATTTTAAGTTTATCACGCAGAGAAACTCCGAGCATAGCCCTCTCCATAGCTCGCTGAGCAACCTTGTGCTTCTCATCCGGCCAGCAGTGAAGGACCAAGTCTCCAGTTCCATAAGTCATCATTGTACGCACTGGTTGTACAGTCTCGTTTTCAGTTTTTGAATATACCGGATGAGAAGATTTGTCGTAATTTCCCGAACGCTGCCCAGCAAGTTGAATCCGTCGATTCACCTCTCGGTCGAAGTTGGACTTACCTAGTCGGACTATTTGTCCCAGGTAAACATACTTGTCAATAACTTCGAGCTTAGTGCTCATAATAACTACCGGCATGGGTTTGACATGGATGTTATACATGGTCTTTGTTTTGTCCATGTTCATCTTAGACCTATCCGTTGGGAGGCACTATTGAGGTCATTGTGCATAGTGCTTAGGTCCTCCAGCGATTCTGCCATAAGGACTATATCGTGGGCAAATGAAGGTGAGTGATTTTGATGTTATCTGTATCCTTTCCAGTCCAGAAGCTTGAAAACGTCCTCCAGTCCTCCAATGCAGCGGTAGAAGAGTTTCGGGGATATAATATCACCCTGTCTTACACTTCTCTGCAGTTGGATGGGTTTCGTACACTGGTTCTGTACTCAGATAGCCATCATAGCCTTACTACACTTCAACTTCAATATACCGACAGTCCACTTGGCACCGCTGAATGGACTGCAGCACCACCAATTTCGACGGTATCAAAGCGCAAGTCCACATACGCCAGACATAGTGGCAAATTGTACTCCTCGGACTTCTGTACAATTTTCCGAGGGTATATATGGTCTATGGTGCAAAAGCGTTTTCAAACTCGCTTTTCGGGAGGCTGGAAGTTATCGAGTCTGTATGCGAGACGATTCGTAATGCTTCTCAAAAACCGTACGTAGACGCGGCTCAGAAGAAATCGGTCTGTTGTTCTTCAAGAGAGCGTTGTCGCCTTTCTTGAAGAACAAGAACACTGCACTTTTGCTTTACGCCTCCGGGTAGTGCCACCATGGTGGACGGAATTAAAAAGTCCTGAAGAACTTCTAGTACCGGTTTTACACCGCTTTCAAACTCCGCTCTCATTCCATTCTCGACTGGACCTTGCCATTTAAAGGTACTGGAGAGCCATTCTAATCTCATAATATCATCGGAATAATGTCGGATAAGACTTGATCTTGGATCATTACTCACACTTGCAGGTGGCTCCAACGATGATGTATACAGCTGCCCATAGAACTTCTCAATCTCACTCAAAAGATCAGGTGTCTCGGAAACGACGCTGCCACAAGGTATTAAGCTTCGATATTTGGCTCATTATGGCAGACAGATCTCTAGCAAAGACTTTGGAGCCCTAGTTCCGCTCGATCCTTCTTCAATACGAGCTGTATTGAAGTTGCGTAATCCTGCCGCATGCATTGGAATATGTCTGTTCAGTTGCTACGCTGTCAAAAATTCTGAAGGCTGCATCTTCATTTTCCGTCTAACAGCCATGAGATTAAGAGTGTGATCGGAGGTTTTGTCCTTCTGCGGCGGGTCTTGCAGAACTTAGCTCCGACCACATGGACAGTTTCCCCGAGCTTGTTATTCATATCGTCCACAGCATTGCAATCTTAGGCACTGAAAACGGTCTTGTAGCTCGAGCTGAAAGGTTTGGGACTTTGGATTAGAGCACGAGGGGGACGTGGCGTTAACTTCATTAGACGAACCTCTCCAACTTGACGTTTAGGTTTGGGGTGCCTCTAACCATCCGGTGATCGCTGCTGGTTTTCTACAGTTTTCGTCTGGTCGTCATAATGAAGTGAATCTCATTTTGTCGAACCGTCATAGTTCGACCAGGTCCACTTCCTTTGGGGCCACTTCTGGAAGAAAGAATTCATCATAAAGTGTCCTCTTTCTCCACAGGTTCGGCCGGCTGCTGGTTCCGTTGCCCTATTCAAATTCTCTGCACTTCAGCTCACCGTACTCTCTCTTGTGCCTGGTTTTGCGTTGAAGTCCCATTAACACCGTATGGTGGCTTTTAGAGGAGGCTTATGTCCTCATACATTTCATCCACCTCCTCATCGAGATGTGCCGAGCTCAGTGCGTAAACCTATGACCTTCAGCCAATACCGTTTGGTGATTCTGAGTATAAGATACGCAACAAAAATTCCAGCGCTGCTTGTCTATCTCTTCTTCCAGCTCCAGGATCTTCTCGTCAGTCCTCAGGGTGCGTGCGTTATATGTTGCTAGGTTGAGTTGTCTTGGGTGGCAACCGGACTTCCACCGTAGATTCTTAGCATCCCCTGCCCCGCCGTTACCGCAGGTCACCATCGTAGCCAGGAATAACAGGGCCGCCGAGGCTGAGGGCCGTCTCTTCGTAACTTTATTCTGAGCCGTTTGGCGAGCGGGTTGGCAACCTCAGTTTTTAATTGTTGTTTTGCTGTTATCAAAAGATGCTGCTGCTGCCTTCTGCTTCAGTTTCCCTCTGTCGCCTCTTACGACACCCACGGGAGAAGATATGGTAGCGGGTATTCTTCCGCGCCACTACACGGGGAATATTTAAAATATAAAAAAATAATAATAACTACAAATGCAATAAACAATCAACTAAATCAAACATGAAAAACAGAAGCAATCATTAAAAGTATGCAAATAATGTGTAATGTATGTAGTATAATAAGAGTTATACTTAGCTCTGTTAATAATGTCTTTTATATAGGATTTTAATAAGTCTGCGTAATTTCTTTTTATTTGGAGGCGTTTCTCTTAACCATTTTATTTATAAATTCTGGGTACAATGTATTTATTCAACTCTCCATAGTAGTTATTTACTAGGCTCTTCAGTTTTTTTTAATACTTGCGTGTTGTAAGTGTTAATAAAAGGTAGTAAAGGTTTTTCAATAAGGTCAGGTAGATGTTGAAATGAAATAAAACAAGCTGTGTTTGAGTATTAACAAAATTCTTTTTAATTTGAAAGGCCCACATGTGCCATTAAGTGTAATTACATCGTTCAAATGCCCGCCTCGGCTTCTTACAGTGGCACAAATCTGTGGTCCAATTTTAAAAGACTATTCTGCATAGAGCCGGCTGAATTTGAGGCGTGGCCTGTGCTATATTCACCTTTAGGGCATCGGTTGATTTTCTTTTGTTTACATAGACCTGTGACTTCAAAAACTACAAGAAAAAAGTCTGGCGGGGTCAAATCGCATGACCTTGGTGGCCATTCATCATCCTGCGAGATAAGCTTACCCTCAAATCGCTCATGGAGGTCAATCGGCATCCGCTGTGTGGCACGTAGCCGTCCTCTCGGAACCATGTCGTCTAGGTCCATATGGTTCAATTTAGGCCATATGAATTTGGTTTTCATCGTTCTGTGGCTCGCCGTTGCCGGTGACTGCCTCACCAGCGTCGTTTCCGAAAAATTATGGACCAATGACGCCGGCCGTCCACCAACCGGTAACTTTTGAGGATGCATTATCACCTGGTGAACTTGGCGTGGGTGGGTGTCACACCCACATATGAAAGCAATTCTGCTTGCCCGTTAATCCAAAAATGCGTCTCGTTGCTAAAGATGATTTTTCGGCCAAAATTAGGTCCTCTTCTAAATGATTCGAAGCCCAGTCAGCGAACAAACGGCGTTGTCTATGGTCATGGCTCTGAGTCAGTTGAATCTTGTACAGGTGTAAGCCTAAGTCTCGACGCAAAATTCGCAAGTTGAAGTCTGAAAGGCCGCGTTCTTGTGCTGGCGAATCGACTGCCTCGGGTTCTGCTGTACACTTTAACGAACCGCGATGATGTTCTCAGCCGATCTTGCATTCCTGAACGAACTGGTGTTGGATGATTGTTATGCCGAACCAGTCGTATCAAATTTAACACCAAACTTTGAAGTGTCGACTGTGAAGGAACACCGTGTCTACCGTAAAATGGGTGCAATGCGCGCAACGTTTGCACTAACGAACACTCATTTTGATAATACGGTTTTATCATTTGAACGTGCTGTAGTAAGTAAATTTAAACTAAATATTTGATAGATGTCACCAAAACAAAATAGCCGCCACGGGCCGCAAAAATCTACCTGCGCCAATTGAAAAACCCTTTGCTATATTCGTCATTTAATAATTTACTATGTATATTAAATATTTAATCGTGTTTCACACGTGAAATAATTTTCATATTCTTTTACAAATTTTCTTATCTAAGTAATTTATTAAAAAATTATAATGTGAATTTGTAGGCATTTCACCTGTTTTATATAGGTATTAAATGTTTTGGCCATACAATAAGACCATAGTTAATTAAAGACTCAATTAATATAGTACACCTCTAATAGAACATGTTTTACTTACTACTTTTCGAATTTCATAGAATTTGCCTAAAATGGACCTTAATTTTGAACATACTTCTTCAATGTGTAACTTCCAATTAAAAGTACTATTACCAACAATCCTCAATATTTGTTACTATTTTAAAGTCTATTATGGCATGATGACATGATAATTTTCCCCAATGCAAGCACTCATAATCATGCTCAATACCTATCTCTTCAGAGCGTATATTCTTAGCTAGCCTGTTGTATGGAGAATGTATATGCATCCACTTTGTTTTTTCCAATTCAGTATTATGCCGTTATCATGTCCCATTGGGTTATCCGATCAAAATCTTTACTGTATTTTATCATAAGCTTCATGTAAGTTTTTGGAAGCATACAGTAGGCACATGTCATCGGCATACGTAAGTACCGGACGATGCACAAAATTAACCACACTATTCACCAGCATCATGTACCCTACGGGGCCGTATACAGAACCGGTTGGTACACCGAGTGACGTGTTCTTCAGAGCCAGTCGTCTCACTCACCATACTGCGAATAGTCCGATATGATAGATACCGTGGAACCATTAATTTACCGGGCCACGAATTCCATTCCTCCATAGCTCCAGAAGTACCTCGTGGTCCAGAGTATCAAATGCCTTCTTATAGTCTATGAAAGAGCTACAAATTGTTACTATTATTAACTGTAGTTAATTGATTCTGAAACTTAGTGAACGCAGTACTAGTACTCCGTCCTCTCTAAAAACCATGTTGTGACAATCAGTAATAATGTTAAATTTCTCTAAAATCTATTAACTATTTTATGACTACCTTTTCTACAATTTTCTTTTTTATTACTGTAATGTAATTGGCCGGTAATTTGTGTATTCATAATGACACCACCTTTATAAATAGGTCTTATTATGGATTTTTTAAATTAATCTGGATAAGTACTTTTGAAACATAAATTGACAACATTGTTAAAATTGGATTTATTTAATTTATTTAATTATATATTTCAAATCTTAAACTCTAATTTCATCTACCTAAGTGACCTTCGTTCTGATAATTTATTTTATAATTTCCTTAATTTCTGACGAGTTTACTTTTAAAACCTTAAAGATACTTCGTTCAATTCAACATAACTATTTCTATTTAGGAAATTAATGCTACATCTATGCTTTATACATTCTATTTATTTAGTGAAGGTTTTTGAAAATTCACTACATATATTTTATATAATATTATTTTATGAGATATTTCAAGATAACGCTATCTAGATTGGTCTAAGGGCGTTCTATTCATTTATATTTTCCACATTTTCCTAAAATCCCTTCACAATTATTTATTTCCTTTTATCTACCTATTCTTAGCATTGTTTATCAATTTATTCACCTTATTCTAAATGATGTGTACTCTAACCCTATTAGTCATATTGTTGGGATGCTTTCCACTCCCGAAATAGCACATCACGCTTTAATAATTTATCATATAGTTCTTTATTGACCCATGTTTGACAATTTTATGCTTTAAAGTTATAATAATTTTACTTTCCTCATAAATCTTAGAATGTAGAACATATTGTTTGATTTAACAATATTGGGCAAACTATAGGCAAAATTGTGACTAAATATAACAATTTTGGTGAAATTGTGACTAACTATAACAAATGTGTATTAACATACTTCATTAAAGTTATTACACACTATGTGCTCAGGTTAATATCAAGGGTAATACCTGCTGCTGTGATCTGAGATGTTTGCACTCGAGTATAAATGAAACCGTCGGCCCGCAGCCAGGCGAGTCTTTCGTACCCATATATGGTCGATGCAGCTCTGGTCGAGTCGGCCGTCGAGGATCGCCTCGCGCGTTATCTCCTTGCGGTATAGAACACATGTAGGCCGTTTTCACAGAGGGTGCTTTTGTAGTTAATTGTCTGCTTTATTATATTCTTGAGATATCTATATTTCTATCTCCGATTACGATTAGATCATCCCGTGACGGTATATTCATATTAATATTCCTAGTTGATCTATAAATTGCTTTTCTTTTACTTGGTGGTCGGTACAATGCTACAAAATGTAAAGTTTTGTTGTCAATTATTCGTCCATACAGTTTCCAGCTCTGTTGTGTTTCCTACTTCCAAATATTTAGTCCTTCCTTCAAGTAGATAAGTATTCCTCCTCCTCTTTTACTTCTCTGGTACTCGCATGGCTATTAGAATCTCATAAAGGGTAATTATTCCTGTCTTATGTTTACTTCTGATAAGATTATAATATTTATAGAGCATAAAGTTTGTTGTAATAGTATTACTAACCATCTGAGCCGTGGTAACTCGGATGGTTAGCGCTCGCTATAAGTTACACAGTACACGCAGCAACGGGTTCGATACCTGCCGGCACCAATGAAATTGTTAATTGTAATTTTAAGTGCTGATTTACCACGTGCTCGGCGGTGAAGGAAAACATCGTGAGAAACCTGCATGTCTGAGAAATTAAAAAATTTCGAAGACATGAAGTTCGCCAACACGCATTGGGGCAGCGGCGGGATTTTCCTTGCTAAAACCCTCTCAGAAATGAGAGGCCTGTAACAGCAGTGGGACGTATATAGGTTGTAACTTCTTTATTGATAGTACTGTTAAACCATTAAAATGTTTTCTCAAAGACCTATATTTAGGTGTAAAATATGTATTTTATTATAGTCTGAGCCCCATTGTTTACTGCAATGTATAATATTTTTAAATCTATTAAATTGTATATCTGATACTATTATTAAAATTCTCAAATTTTAAGATTAACAAAAAACCACGTAAGTAATCTACATCACACTAATTGCATATTTACGCTTTAGATTCTGATTATCTTTCTCAGATGAAATCCTTTGTATTTTAGCTTCGTTTCTTTTTAACTAATATATTAGAATTCTGTATTCATATGTGTTTATAAATGTTTTTTAGTTCAATATTTGAGATCCAAAATAGTTTTCTTATATTCTTGTACATCCTCATTTATATAAATCAAACTTTTTGGATTTATTACCATATGTGACCATTCGTTAATGTAATTTTGGGAAGACCATTTATCACGTGCCGATCTCGACCGAAGAGTTACTATAACTGATTGCGGCGTTGTTCTTTCTGGTTTAGTCTTCCCACACTCTTGACGTCGACAATATCAGCCTTGCATTTTTCCTACAACATTCGACCTCCAGAATTTGTTCATTATTTTGCTTCTCCAGACCAAAATTTCTTATTATAGTTATTTCCTTCTCCCTGTGGTCTATTTCCAAAACCTTTCCTCCTATGTTTTGATACATTTCTCCAGATAGGTATTTTTATTCTCAAATTTTTTATTTTTCTGTCGACTTTCTCTTTGAATTCAATAATCGATTGGTACTGCTCTGTAGAAGTCTACTGTATCCTTGAGTTCTTCGATGCTCCTTTCCATTTTATAGATCTCTAACTTTTGTTTATCTCACTAGCAACATTTCCATTGACGTTTTTTGGCAGTATTCATTTTTTCTGCATAATTATGTTTCTTAAGTTATCGAATATTTTTTTGTGAAATACAGACTCACAAGAAGCCTAACACTCGATCACCTCATCCTTTGTAAGGACGCATACTGTTTACACTTCTTAACTACCATTTTATAGTATTTACAAGTTTAATTATTTATTTTTGTATTGCACCGTTGATTTTACACGTCCATATACTGTATTCTATGCACGTCCGCACCGAGTGTGTGTGCACGGGGAATGGAATAATAAGTTCTTGTGGTGCAGTTCAACCCTGTCACCAGGGTGGTAAGTAAATCTGAGTATTATTTTAAGAAATTGAAATATATTTGTGGTAAAATATATTAATTTTCGTCTGCTTTAACTTTTGGTTTATCCAAGCCAAAACAAGTGAAAGTGTTGCAACTTTATAAGCACGTTGCACTAATAAAAACATTAAACCACTATGATAATTTATTGTTTGAATACCAAGTTTTAAATTACTTAATCTATATATTGACGTGAAGGAGAAACTTTGTACTTGCATATTGCGCGGACAAAGGGTGAGATTTGTTACAAATACATTTAAAAACATTATTTACGTTTCATACTGCCAATGTCAAACACATATAAGTCTGTCGTTTGTTTGCGTTCATACTGCCAATGTCAAACACATAATAGTCTATGGCCACACAGTGGCAAAAGCGAAATTGTCGCCAGAAATTTTAAAGGTTGCTTATAAATAATCCTACTAATATTATAAACATGAAACTTTGTGAGGATATGGATGTTTGTTACTCTTTCACGCAAAAATTATAAATGGATTTTAGCATACTACATCAGGTAAAATATCACATAAAGATATGGTGTAAATTTGCCAAAATATAACGATAAATGTTAAGTAAGTCAGAAAAAATCTGTCATTTGCGAGCTATTTTGGCGTGCGGTTAAAAAAACTGTAAGAGATACACGAATATAATATTTCGTGGAATTGTTTCTCCTAAATAATTCTACAAAAGTGCGTAATAGTATATATCTATATTCTATGTAAGCCATTGTGGCGGCGCTGTCGTCGCGTCACAATCGAAACTCATCAAAGTCTAAATCGCGCTATCAAAGTTCGAAGTAAAAGCAGTATATATAGAATAGCCGAACTACCACTTGGAGCGTTAGCCGCTCCCAGGCAGAACACCTTGCCCGGCGGGAGATCTCCTTTTTCCTTTCATGGCAAACCATTATTACCAAAATAGTGAACCATAAATACACAAGAAATTTTATACTTTATTTCCACATTTTGCAATAATACATTGATTTTATCAAAATAAATACATTTATCGCTTCCAATATTCAAAAGTGACAAACGTTGTCTTTTTGGATGCGTAATTTGGCCAAATATTTTAAAAGCTACGACGATAGAAAGTTGTGCGGTCCAGCGCGCGCAGGGCGGTCGGGCGCACTGCGTCTTTTATATTTAATACACAATAGAGGTTGAACATTATATTCACCTATATCAACGGATTAGTCAGCACACGCCGATAAATCAACG
>JAGSMP010001887.1:0-35576 GCA_029286625.1 Parnassius orleans
TACACAATAGAGGTTGAACATTATATTCACCTATATCAACGGATTAGTCAGCACACGCCGATAAATCAACGCATCAGCCCGTTTTTCTCGGAATTGATTGACAAATAATGTTATTTCACATTAAAAAATATTATTAATCACAATCTAATATAGCCTATGTCACTCAGGAATAGCTAAAATGTAGCTTTCTACTGATGAAAGAATTTTTAAAATCGGTTCAGTACTTCCATTGATTACTTCCTACAAACAAACTCACAAACTTACAAACTTTACCTCTTTATAATATTAGTATAGATTACATAAAGTACAAAGATAATATCTACTAATAAAACTGAAGTGAGTTAAGTTAGTAAGGTAGGCTAGCACATCCTGCAAACGACTTAATAAAAATAGTGACTGGTCTGTTCTGCTTATTTGGGCACACATCCAAAACTTTTATACGTGAGTAATTCATGCGGTGGTTTACTCGGAGTATTTTAATGCTTTGTATAGAATTGTCACTTTTGAATTGCCAAAATATTGCGAATTTGTTGTACATAAAACATTTTCTTTAACGAAGCTAACTACATATTATTTTTGTTCATTTATTAATTGAAGTAACTATGTATAAGATATTATTGCCGTGTGGTGGAAGCGTTAGAGAATCCATCGCCCCAGTTCTTCCTGTGGGTGTCATAAAAGGCGAATATGGGAAATGCCAGAAATATCTTAAAGCTTTCGATAGATGACGTATGACCAAAGGTTCGAGACGTCTGGTACAGCGGGCGTCGATCCTGCGGTCTTGGGCTTTTTCATCTCTATGAGGGTTAAAGTTAAGATCTCCGGGTCTCTACACTCACCACGCGAGACACAGCAGCATTAAGCTGCTATTTTACGCTGATGTTCTCTGAGAGCGTGGCCAGGGTCAAGCCGACACATTAGTTTAAAAACTATAATACATTTAGCTGCATAGCTGCAGTTTGCCTCTACAACGTGTAAACCTAGTACAAAAAGTAGAAAATATGCGAATAAAATGTAGAGTATCGTATGACATACCTAATAAAGTTAAATTAACTTAATTAAGCTCAAGGACTTATTTTAGGAAAAATAATTCTTAAACCTTAAGACTATTAATAAACCACACTTAGTAATAAGACGGATATTGTCACAGCATTTTCTTTTGGAAGAACTATTCCACCATACATTATTTTACGTCTATACAGCTGGAATGGTCATTTGGGCAAAATCACTAAAATTTTTGCTAAATATTAGGTGCTCATTTAGTGCTAATTTAGTGAGTAAAAATTAGAAAACTGCTAGCTTTTAATTAAGGTAGCAGTGTTCTATCACCTAAACCGATAACCGCTTGATACAGCACCAAATAGAAGCATCAATAATTTAGTGCTCATTTAGTGCTGTCGATTTACGCAAAAAAGTTTGGGAAAATATATATATTTTTTTTAATATCATAAACTGCTTCTTTGACATCTTTAGCAGAGTATGCAATGAAAATATTGACATCAGAGTGGGTTATCACCTTATGATATAAGATAATAAATTAGTGCCCAATTAGTGCTGTAAGCTAATGCGAAAAAAAAGCACAATTTTTTTTGCATATTCCGTAAACTGCTACTTTAACATCTTTAGCAGAGTATGTGATGAAACATGGACATCCAAGTTGACTATCACCTAATTATATAAGATAATAAGTAAGTGCTTAGTTAGTGCTGCAAGCATATGCGAGAAATAATTGGTAAACAAAATTTTATTTTCATATATCGTAAACTGCCACTTTGACAGGTTCAGCAAAGTATGTGATCCAAAATTGACATCCTGGTGGGTTATCACATAGTGATATTATAGGATCATAATTCAGTGCTCATTTAGTGCTCTCGATATACGAAAAAGGGTTTAGGATTTTTTTTAAATACCATTAACTGCTACTTTGACATCTTTAGCAGAGCATGTACTGAAAAAAAAAATTGTCATCGAAGTGGGTTATTACCTAGTGATATAAGATAATAATTGAGTGCTTAATCAGTGCTCTCCATATATAAAAACAGATATAAAACAATATTTCTCTTCTTATTTACAAATACCGGAAGTTGCTATTTCGACAGTTTTAGCAGAGTTCAATGTAGAAAATGAAATAATCAAAAATGGATGCTATTTAATGATACAATTCAAGGAGTTAATTTCTCGATTGAATATTTTTCAAAAAAATATGAAATAAAAATCTGATCCATATATATTATTATTTTATATTACTTTTTTTCCTAGTGTTATTCTATGCAATATCAAGCTTATGTACTTAAAATATACACGGGGCTCTCCATGCCAAATTGGATGGTTTTAATAATTTTCATTTTTGATTTCCTCGACCTCTCGACATTTTTTCGTACCCATCGAAAAACCCTTCCTCTTATCTGTTTAAAAGATATTTAATTTTTATTATATATATATAGACTATATTCTCGTAAATTATCAAAATAAATGGGATGGGTTGGATCAAAAACAAACCTAATACTGTAATTTCAGTAATAGCACGCGCTTAAGGTCTTTTTGTGATCCCCGTGATAAATAAAAGTAAGTAATTAATGTCTTTACTAAAATGTCCTTTCTTGTACTCTTGATTATTCATTGTTATTTTTTTACATAAAACTGTATCATTAAATTTAATATTGTTACTTTTTACAATTTTTATAATTGATAAATCTAATATTTCACTTCCATAAATAATATATTTCAAAATCAGGTATTTCAACTATTTTTCTTGTAACTCATTCATTATGTACAAGTAAGGATAACAAAAAAACGTACAGTCTATCATATTACAAGTAGCCCATAGACAACTATACGAGTATCTATCCTCGATTTAAAATCAAAATGCAGATGCAAGATGTAAGGGTCTGCTGTTCTTTATGCGAAAAACAGCATCATTAAACTGCTATTTTACACTGGTATTCTGTAAGAGCGTGTGCTTGTGTACTGCACTGTTTGAGATGATAAATTGAAGCTATACGTTTGCAAATCGTGGTATAGGGAAGTCTTCACTACGAAGCGCACGTTTAAAATGAATGTGTTTAAGTAAAACAAATCCTTTGAGAATCTAAATAAATAGTAGCTGTTTAAACTATGTAACATATAAATATATTTTTAAATAACATTTATTTTAATAAAAAATTATAAAATATGCAGAACTCAAAATTTCTTCTACAAAAAAAAATGTAAAATATGGACTGACATAAAGAGTTCACACAAAAACTGTATACGTTTCCCGAGAAATAAATATAACCATTACAAAAACATAAAATAAAAATATTTCAGTTAAATATAACGAAAGTTTATGTAAAATATTCAGTGTTATTTTTCAAAGAGTAGCAAATTTAAACTTAAGTTCAAATATATAAATAATGATATACCCTTATTGCAGTTTTTCAAAATACGAGTAAATAAGGCTTCTTCTTTTATTTGAAATTATCCTAAATTGAATGTGATTTATGGGCAACAACGTTTTTGCTTATCGATCGACCCTTACGAATGTATGCGTGCGCAGTAAAATCAGTTAAAATAATGCATTACCAACATTTTAAATTTAAAAGATAAAAAGGACAGAATACTTGAGATTTTTTTAATGAACTTTTCTTTACAATTTGCCTATATTACTTATTCTGAACTTTCTCTGCAAATTTGGCCGGTTATTGCAAAATAACCTTGTAGTTGTTCAAGTCAGAGCGTTTAATTAATTTTTTAATTAATTTCAGACCTTATCATAACTTTCGGGAGAACGCTAGCTATTTCTTTGTACACGTTCATTCTACCAACGGAATATGCAAAAAAAATTGTGCTTTTTCATGGTAGCTTACAGCACTAATTGGGCACTAATTTATTATCTTATATCATAGGTGATAACCCTCTGATGTCAATATTTTCATTGCATACTCTAAAAGATGTCAAAGAAGCAGTTTATGATATTAAAAATATATATATTTTCCCAAACTTTTTGCGTAAATCGACAGCACTAAATGAGCACTAAATTATTGATGCTTCTATTTGGTGCTGTATCAAGCGGTTATCGGTTTAGGTGATAGAACACTGCTACCTTAATTAAAAGCTAGCAGTTTTCTAATTTTTACTCACTAAATTAGCACTAAATGAGCACCTAATATTTGCAAAATTTTTTAGTGATTTTGCCCAAATGACCATTCCAGCTGTATAGACGTAAAATAATGTATGGTGGAATAGTTCTTCCAAAAGAAAATGCTGTGACAATATCCGTCTTATTACTAAGTGTGGTTTATTAATAGTCTTAAGGTTTAAGAATTATTTTCCTAAAATAAGTCCTTGAGCTTAATTAAGTTAATTTAACTTTATTAGGTATGTCATACGATACATCATTTTATTCATATTTTCTACTTTTGTACTAGGTTTACGTTGTAGGCAAACTGCAGCTATGCAGCTAAATGTATTATAGTTTTTAAACTAATGTGTCGGCTTGACCCTGGCCACGCTCTCAGAGAACATCAGCGTAAAATAGCAGCTTAATGCTGCTGTGTCTCGCGTGGTGAGTGTAGAGACCCGGAGATCCTTTTTACTGAATACGACGCATTCCATCTTAGTCTTCGGAATGACAAGGCATCTACAATTTTATACTTAATCGTGGATTAATGTAGATATCTATTGGCCACAGTATCCACTTATCATCAGTTGGACTAAATGAGCATACGCTCGTTTGTCACCCTTATTGTATAAAAAAGGCATGTCTATATATTAAACTGAACTCAAAAGAACAAAAGGGAAAGTTTCAAAAACACGTAGTAAAATTTCAGCATAGCGAGTCGTTTGTGTATTGAAGTACAAATCCTTACAAAATTGGATTATTTTGTACAAGTCATTATTTCGTACGCAAAAAATGATCATGCGCGTCCCTCACAGGGACGATATGCCCGAACTTGATGTACTTTGCTGGTGATAGCCGACCGTTCAAGATGTTAATATCAGCGAAACAGGGTACACACGTGAGGGTAAGTGTCACTGTGGGCGGTCATGCTAAGCTTATTTTTTCAAATTGAAGCAGTTATACCCCTGTAGCTTTAAGCCTCATCTCCTAAGTGACCGCCAATTTTCGCCGCAGTAAAACGACTTGGGAACTTTTAGCGTAAGCCACGCTCATAAAGGGCAGTCATTTGATCTTTCCCTTGATGTCTCGAAAGCCTTTGACAGGGTTTGGCACGCTAGCCTTTTGGGCAAGATTTCAGCGTACGGCTTATCCCACTGGCCTAATTGACTGGATGAAGGGCTTTTTGAGAGAACAATTCCTCCGAGTAGTCCCTTCCTTTGGCGCCTAACGCCTGAGTTCGTCAGGGTCCCTTCTCTCTGCAACTTTCTTCCTGCTGCCCAGTATCTATGGGTGTACAAACGACAGCACAGTTGTGGAGAGATACCATTCCAGTGCTCGGGCCAGTTGAGATCAAATTCAGTCCGAAAGAGAAGTTATGGTTAAACGTATGTATCATACACCACAAGCAATCTCCGAATGTGGCGATACCAATCTTGTGAAATTCAACGCCTCCAAAACACAAGCGTTTCTCTGTATTACAAAAAGGAGTCAGCTCATCTTAGCTCACTCTTTCCGAAATTTATCACTGGAACACACTGACAGCCTTCAGTCGTTGGGATAAAGATGAACATCATTGCTAATGTTTTCCTGGCACGTCGTATATTCAATGTTCCACGAAGAAGCTATTAAAAAATTGATTTAAATTTATAAACTTTTTTTATATTTCTTTGGTTTCAATTAAAATAAAACTGTTTTATTTTGAAACAAGAATTAGCATCATATAATTTGACATTAATATTATTAAGTTAAACTCTCTCTTCTTTGTCTGAGGATTTGCCTTAATCACCACACTTGGCAGACGTATTAGCGATCGCAGTGTCAGATGCCTCTCACCTTTAAGCTGCTCCCTATCGCCGGTCTTCGTATTAAAATCTGCCTGCCGTATATGGGTTGGTTGAACTGCCATCCATCGGAAGATCCATGAGAGCTTTTTGGTATTTCTCATGGTCACCTTTCACGACATCCACGAGACAAAATGAGGTGATGTAAAAATCTACCGCTGGACATGTCCCTCTCCCATTTTAGTGATCATTGGCTTGAAATAATGACTTGTACAAAATAATCCAATTTTGTAAGGATTTGTACTTCAATACACAAACGACTCGCTATGCTGAAATTTTACTACGTGTTTTTGAAACTTTCCCTTTTGTTCTTTTGAGTTCAGTTTAATAGATAGACATGCCTTTTTTATACAATAAGGGTGACAAACGAGCGTATGCTCATTTAGTCCAACTGATGATAAGTGGATACTGTGGCCAATAGATATCTACATTAATCCACGATTAAGTATAAAATTGTAGATGCCTTGTCATTCCGAAGACTAAGATGGAATGCGTCGTATTCAGTAAAAAGGATCTCCGGGTCTCTACACTCACCACGCGAGACACAGCAGCATTAAGCTGCTATTTTACGCTGATGTTCTCTGAGAGAGCGTGTTGTGGGTCAAGCCGACACATTAGTTTAAAAACTATAATACATTTAGCTGCATAGCTGCAGTTTGCCTCTACAACGTGTAAACCTAGTACAAAAAGTAGAAAATATGCGAATAAAATGTAGAGTATCGTATGACATACCTAATAAAGTTAAATTAACTTAATTGCTCAAGGACTTATTTAGGAAAATAATTTTAAACCTTAAGACTATTAATAAACCACACTTAGTAATAAGACGGATATTGTCACAGCATTTTCTTTGGAAGAACTATTCCACCATACATTATTTTACGTCTATACAGCTGAATGGTCATTTGGGCAAAATCACTAAAATTTTTTGCTAAATATTAGGTGCTCATTTAGTGCTAATTTAGTGAGTAAAAATTAGAAAACTGCTAGCTTTTAATTAAGGTAGCAGTGTTCTATCACCTAAACCGATAACCGCTTGATACAGCACCAAATAGAAGCATCAATAATTTAGTGCTCATTTAGTGCTGTCGATTTACAAAAGTTTAAATATATATTTTTTTAATATCATAAACTGCTTCTTTGACATCTTTAGGAGAGTATGCAATGAAAATATTGACATCAGAGTGGGTTATCACCTTATGATATAAGATAATAAATTAGTGCCCAATTAGTGCTGTAAGCTAATGCGAAAAAAAGCACAATTTTTTTTGCATATTCCGTAAACTGCTACTTTAACATCTTTAGCAGAGTATGTGATGAAACATGGACATCCAAGTTGACTATCACCTAATTATATAAGATAATAAGTAAGTGCTTAGTTAGTGCTGCAAGCATATGCGAGAAATAATTGGTAAACAAAATTTTATTTTCATATATCGTAAACTGCCACTTTGACAGGTTCAGCAAAGTATGTGATCCAAAATTGACATCCTGGTGGGTTATCACATAGTGATATTATAGGATCATAATTCAGTGCTCATTTAGTGCTCTCGATATACGAAAAAGGGTTTAGGATTTTTAAAATTAATAACTGCTACTTTGACATCTTTAGCAGAGCATGTACTGAAAAAAAAAATTGTCATCGAAGTGGGTTATTACCTAGTGATATAAGATAATAATTGAGTGCTTAATCAGTGCTCTCCATATATAAAAACAGATATAAAACAATATTTCTCTTCTTATTTACAAATACCGGAAGTTGCTATTTCGACAGTTTTAGCAGAGTTTAATGTAGAAAATGAAATAATCAAAAATGGATGCTATTTAATGATACAATTCAAGGAGTTAATTTCTCGATTGAATAGTTTTTCAAAAAATATGAAATAAAAATCTGATCCATATATATTATTATTTTATATTACTTTTTTTCCTATTGTTATTCTATGCAATATCAAGCTGAAGTACTTAAAATATACATGGGGCTCTCCATGCCAAATTGGATGGTTTTAATAATTTTCATTTTTGATTTCCTCGACCTCTCGACATTTTTTCGTACCCATCGAAAAACCCTTCCTCTTATCTGTTTGAAAGATATTTAATTTTCGAACAAATCGCTCTTTTTTTTGTTATTTGCCTATAACTTCCTTAGTAATAGTTCAACCAGAATTTTTCGTTCTCAAAATCCTCGTTTTATAAGTCCCTCAAAAAAAAATACAAAGAAATAATTCAGTGTTCAAAAATGTAATTTCTTAGTTTTAAACTTAAAACATTTTCCTGCAAAGTGAGGACTTTTATTAGTTTTTCACGACTCATAATGCGAAGTATATAGAGCGCTCAACGATCGAAAAAAAATTCCCTTCTTTTTTGTTTGCAACTATTTTTATCGTCATACTCTTGTTAGTTCATGTAACCAACATTATTTATATACCATTCTACAGATATTTTATTGGAGAATAATGCTGTAATTTTCAACAATCGATTTTGTGTAATAGAAATGAAAAAAAAACATTAAAATATGCTTAAATTTTTTCCCGTCACTCAATAAAATAACGTTTCAGCTTGAAAACACGGTAACTTGAGAATAAGCCCATCGTTTAAGATACTTTTTTTTAATAGACTCGTCTTGAGCTTGAAGAATTTGGGATCTTAAATGGCCTTTTAACTCAGTATCGTTTAATTATAGTTAATGCAAAACGAAACTTGGATTTTTTCATTAGTGAGCATTGAAAAAATTTAACGTAGATTTTAAAATACTTATCATACAAAAAATGTGGGGTTTATCCAACACCTGGCATAGATCACTATGAACTTTGTAATAATGCCAATCTGCTCACACAACGAGAATAGTTGCGTCTATATTATTTGTTAACGGCTTATGTAGAAACTACATTGATTGTATGCGGTTTCTAACCCTCTTACCATTTCATATTTCGTCTTGTAATACAAGGTCTATGAACTTTTTTTACGTGCCTATAGGTAAAACGACTTTTTCGCAGGCTTTACCGCTATTCAGACTAACCACTATATGTAACTTCATGTTAAATAATTTTGATTGTCTTCTTCATTTATTGGGATACAATTAACCATTTTAACGGTGGTAGAGCCACGCAGTAGCTTTTGCTGTTGCACGTATGGGCCGGCTCGAGCCGGGTTAGTACCACGACCTCTCAGAATACCGGCGTGAAGTGAAAGCTCTGCTTTTGCGTTTCGTCTGGTGAGTGCAGGTGACCGGAGGCCCACTCCCATCAACATGGTAGCGGAATTAAATCATAGACTACCCCAGGAGGTACCAGCACCCCTGGAGAATTCCTCGCTGAGCATCCACGACCAGCTACTCCACCCTGAGCGTGGGTGCTCAGGCTGCCCGCGTATTCTGGGATGCAAAATTCCGCTCAAAACAATAACTGCTCGGGGCAAACTCAGCAACAAGACCAAGACCCCTGCCACGCTATCCGTGAATTTCTGCAACATCAGGGACTTCACTCGAACCCAAACGTCCACTACCATCTCGAGACGGGAAGCCGGCCTTGCTTTTCTGACCGAGACGTAGGTGTCCTCTCGGCCGTGATACTTCGCATCTCCTACCCGGGGTACAAATTAGAACACTCCTTTGTGCCCCGGGCTGGAGTTTGCGTATACGTCAGAGAGGACATCTGTTTTCGACGCCTCGGCAGTCTTGAAGGTTCGGACCAGTCCATCCTTTGGCTACGCGTAGATAGCGACGACCATCGGCGCGTCTACGGGTGCCTCTATAGGTCCCATAGCGGTAATGCTGAAACAGACCGACTCATCCACCACGTCCAAATGGCTACAGATTCCTTGCTACAACAGGTCCCATCCGCAGAGATCGTGATCCTTGGCGATTTTAACGCCCATCACGCCGAATGGATCGGTTCACGTTTAACCGATCATGCGGAGAGATATGTTTATGACTTAGCCTTGGCATATGGTCTTACATAGCTGGTTACTTCGCCTACGCGGATTCCAGATGTGAAGGATCATACACCACTCGCGGTTGCGTTCTGCAGGTTGCCGCTGTATTTGGCATTACATGTCGGCGGATTGGGACGGAATGCGGTCTTTCTTTGCATCCTACACATGGGGGCGGGTTTGCCTCTCGCCGGATGATCCCAGCACTCTTACTGACTCTGTCACTGATGTGGTGCTACAGGAAATGGAACTATTTATTCCATCATCTAGTACCCATCGAGGCAGATCTCAGCCTTGGTTTGGTCGTTCCTGTAAGACTGCATTACGCAGTAAGCAGGAGTGCTATCGCCCGGGCTGAGGTTTCGGCGCCTGGGATGTAAACACCAGCATGCTAAAAAGAAGTATAACTTCGCCCAGGTCCTTCAAAGAGTTATTGCCAAGGCAAAGTCAGAGCACATAGCAGAATTGAGAAACTAGTTCGCCTTCCTTCGGGAACCCAGCATTTTGGTCTCTCAAGGCTGTCCAAGGGAATTTCTGTAAGTCACTACCATCTCTGCACAGGAGGACTACTCACTGCCCACGCCCAAAAGAGAAAGCCTGACCTTAGGCTCCCTTTTGCGTCCAACCTCGACTCTTGATGACGGAGGAACACACCGCCGACCATCCCGCGGTGTGAGTGCTCCATGCCGGATGTGTGGTCTCACAGCGCTCGGTTCGCAAAGCACCTCTCCCTGGACATCCACGTCGAGGGCCTGACGGAATCCCCAATTGTGCTGAGGACGTGTGCCCGGAGTTGGCACCGGTTCTAACGCGTCTTTTCCGGTACTCCTACTCCCTAGGCGTAGTCCCGAAATCATGGAAGACAGCTTTGTCCAACCGATCCCTAAAAAGGCGACCGCTCAGACCGTCCAACTACAGGCCTATCGCCATCACCCTTGTTCTCCAAATAAGTGGAGTCCGTTATAAACTGCCAGCTCATGCGGTACCTTGAGGATCACCAGCTGATTAGTGACCGCCAATACGGTTTTCGTCGGGGTCGATCAGCTGGTGATCTTCTGGTCTACCTGACTCATAGATGGGCGGAGGCAGAGTCCGGCGGAGGCATTGGCCGTTAGTTTGGACATTGCGAAGGCTTTCGATCGGGTTTGGCATAAAGCGCTTCTTTCGAAGCTCCCTTCCTATGGCCTTCCCGAGAAATTGTGGAATTGGATCACGAGCTTTCTTGCAGATCGGAGCATCAAGGTCGTAGTAGACGGTGCATGCTCTGATTACAAGCCTATCAACGCTGGTGTTCCACAAGGCTGCGTGCTATCGTCAACGCTGTTTCTCCTGTATATCAATGATATGTCAAACTGATAACATTCATTGCTACGCAGACGACAGCACTGGTGATGCCTTATATACCGGCCGTGCAAATATTTCTCGGGAAAACGTCGCCGAGTACCGGGACAAACTTGTGTCTGAAGTCGAGTCTTTGCTGAACAAAGTCTCGGATTGGGGGCGGCTAAATCTAGTCCAGTTTAATCCTCAGAAGACACAAGTTTGCGCGTTTACCGCTAAAAAGAACCCCTTTGTCGTATCTCCACAGTTTTAAGGCACTCCCCTTGTTGCCTCAGCCAGTATCGGAATCCTCGGCGTCGACATATCGAGTGACGTGTAGTTTCGTGGTCACTTGGAAGAGAAGGCCAAATGGCCTCTAAAAAGCTTGGCGTGCTCAGCAGAGCGGGACAGTATTTCATGCCGGCACAACGGCTGCAACTTTACAAGGCGCAGGTTTGGCCTCACATGGAATACTGTTCCCATCTCTGGCCTAGGGCTCCCCAGTGCCAGCTCCTTCCACTTGACCGCATCCAGCGCAGAGCGGCTCGAATCGTCGACGACCGAGTCCTTTCCGATCGTCTTGATTCATTGGCGCTGCGAAGAGATGTTGCATCTCTTTGCGTATTTTATCGCATTTACCACGGGGAGTGCTCTGAGGAATTGTTCGGATTAATCCCAGCCGCCAAATTTCACGAACGCACATCGCGGCAGAACTCCCGATACCATCCACACAATCAGGATGATTGGCGGTCCACCACTGTGCGATTTAGAAGATGTTTTCTTCCTCGCATAACTTCCTTGTGGAATAGTTTACCACCAGCGATTTTTCCGGACCGATACGACTTAGGGACCTTCAAGAAAAGAGCCTACTCAAGCCATACATCATACTCCTTTTTAAAAGGCCGGCAACGCATCTGCAATTCCTCTGGTTCCCCTGGTGTTGCAGTTGTTCATGGGCGGCGGTAGTCACTTACCATCAGGTGAGCCGCATGCTCGTTTGCCCCCTCTCCTATAAAAAAAAATTGTCACAGCCTGCTGCGCTGCATACATACTAGTATCACTTCGTCAAGATCACTAAGGTAAAGGGGACCCAGTTATACTCGTAGACCGTGGTTCAGTTTCTGACCCTTACAGCTTTTATCGAAATTTTAAAAAAAAATTAAATAAATTATACAAGAATATAAAGTAATATATTCTATGCCTAATTAATAGCAATTAATCAAATATGGATAAATGGATAAAAAAATCTTAAAGATTGAAAACACTAAGAGAGTCATTTTTCACTTGTAGTTTAAGTACGTCGTGTAAGAGTGTACGAAGTTTGAATCGAAAGTTTTTTTGTTATATAACTATAAAAATGGGATAATGCACACATGGACAGGACAGTTATTATTAAAGTATAGTTAAATACAAATTTTTTTTTCCAATTTCCTTGCTAAAATGTGGAGTTCAATAGCTGGGCCCAATTTTTTACGATTGTTTTTGATTGTTGCAGTTGTTAACCCTAAGATTCTAACCCATTAAAAACAAGGTTATTTGTGTATTGTTATATTGATAAAACGTTAAAAGGTAAAAATTTATTGTATTATCGATTGCTTCTTTTTTATTATTTTCTCGTAAAAATATAATTTTTTTTCTTGAATCTTTATAATAATGGAACAATTTTATATTTGTCATTATAGAAAAAATATTTTGAGTAATGAAATTATGGTTATTGAAAGAATTCAAAATTTGTTGGAATTTAAATAATTATTGTAGTAATAATTGATATACTTTACTGAAATTATAAATATATCATATTTAGATTGAAGCTATTATGAAGAGTCAAAAAATAAACAAAAACAATTTTCACATTTTTTGTTTTTTAAGAAATTTCTTTCGTTTTTATGGCATGGTATGGTATTTTAAAAAAAAAAATTCCCAAATCCTTTTTCGTATATCGACAGCACTAAATGAGCACTGAATTATGATCCTATATCATTAGGTGATAACCCACCTGGATGTCAATTTTGGATTACATACCTTGCTGAACTTGTCAAAGTGGCACTTTATGGTATATGAAAAAGAACTGTTGGTAAATTCAATTGTGCATGACTTAAGCGCATTAAAAAATTATGTATAACATGATTATACGTAAATTTTTAAAGTAGTTTAATTACACACAAGTTTTCACTAAAAACCTTATAATTATTACTATACTTCCAATTTTCCGATAATTTTATGTGAAATTTCAATTAAAAAAAGCCTGGAAAATCCAAAAGTGCATGTCTCATAATGCTCATATGGTTATGAAAAAATTAAAAACAAATTTTATCTCTATTCGCCAGAGTACCAGTAGCAGTCACCGAAGTACACTTCAAGTCACTCTATTAAGGCCGGAGGTAAGGTCTATTCATAATTAACAAAACGAGGCCAAACTCGGCACACCTAGTTCTACTCTTCGAGGACTTCCAATAGTATTCACCAAGTACATCAGTCACTCTATTAAGTCCGGAGGGTAAGTCTCATCATAACTAACAACACGAGGTCAAAATCGGCACACCTAGTTCTACTCTTCGAGGAGTTCCAGTAGAATTCACCGAAGTACACCTTCTGGTCGTTCTAACAAGTCCGGAGGTAAGGTCTGATCATAAACAACAAAACGAGCCCAAACTCAGTACAGCTATTACTATTACTACTCTTCGAAGATTTCCAGTAGCATTCACCGAAGTACACCTTCAGATCACTTCGTCGAGTCCGGGGTAAGGTCGCATCATAACTAACAGAACGAGCACAATCTCGGCACACCTAGTTCTACTCGTTGAGTAGTTTCAGTAGCAGATGCCGAAGTACACCTTCAGATCACTCCATAAAGTCCAAGACGTATGATCATCATGTTCATCATTACAACTCTTCACAAATTCACTGCTGAACATAGGCCTCCCCCAAGAAATGCCACAAAGCACGGTCACGAGCCACCTGCATCCATTAACTTCCCGCATGTCTTACCAGGTCGTCACTCCATCTAGTGGGGGGACGCCCTACACTTCGCCTGCCGGTACGTATAAGTATATTTATATATAAATCCTACGTACTTTTAGCGAAAGAAAATATTGTAATAAAAATCTGTGATTATAAAAATAATAACCTTGGTCAACTTTGGATTCCTGAAGAAGGCATTTCATCAGAAGATGTAATTCTTACAAATATAGGTTGCTTATGGTTTTTTTTTAAAGTATATAAAAGACATCGATCTAAACAATTGGTCTTGCAAAATACTACTAAAAAGCAATTGAAAACAAGTATTACTAAGCTTGTACGAGCAGACACAGGTAGCTGTAATCAATCTATATTGGATAAATTAGAAAATTTATGTGAGGAAGTAATATATTACCATAATATCTGTAGATATAAATTTAACAAAGATACAAAATCTTCATCGAAAGACCCAACATGCACCATATGGCATATTCATTGCGATAACCATCAAGCAGTCTTTCAGGAAATATGTATAATTATAAATGATAATGTAATTGATAAAGGACGCTGTTATTTTCTTACATATCTACACAAGATTTATAGTGAATTATTAATGGACTTAGCTGAAAACCATGAAATAACGTGCTCAACATTTACAGTACAACATTTGGAAGATAAAATTCGAAGTAAATATACTGACTGTATACAAATATTACAATCTAATCATAAGAAAGTTATAGCCCCTAAAAATATTAAAACGATCGATGAAGCATTATTTGCACATCTTAAAGAGCAGATACTTTACAAGCAGCAGCATTAATCCTGAAGAAACAAATTTTAAGTATAAATAATCAAAAACTACCAGAAAATTTAAGTAGCCAACATTTAATACAAGGCGAATGTTCAACACCAGAAATTTTATCCGACTTTGTCGCATCAGTTATTGGAAGTAACAGTTGCAAACGTCGGAATTGCAATAGCTATAAACGTTACGTCGATTCCTTATCTCAAAATTTTATTTACATGACCCATAACGGTAATATAAAAACTTCTAAACATATTTGCTTAGGAATTACATTAAAAAGCCTTACAAGTAGGCGTAAAGTTGTGGATATTTTAAATAGATACGATCATTGTATTAGTTATAATGCTGTAGAAGAATTAGAAACAGAATCAACTTATACATTAATTACACGAGCGGGAATATGCCACATGCCCAGAAGTAATAAAAAAGTCTGTGAATTTTACGGTAGGTGTTGCGTACGACAATTTCAATAGATTTGTTGATACGAAGACTGGTAAAGATACTCTTCACGATACCGTGGGAATCATTTATACAAAATATTGATTTAAACGTTGAAGACAATACTTCACAATTTGATGCAGGATCACAGAGTTATATAAAAAAAAAAACGTAGAATAAGGTCCTTGGCAACTATAGAAACAGAATTAACTACATACTCAAAGAAACCTAGAATGACTAGTACTTTTCAATCTATAACTGACAAAGAAGATATTTCCCTCAAAATTTAGAACTCTATACTCGAATAGATACTGTTTGAATGTTAAGTCATGCTCAGTGCTTTCCAAATATTCCAATGTGGGTTGGGTTTAATAGTCAAATCACGAAAGATGACAGTCCACAACAATTAGTTTCTTACCTGACTCCAATAAATTAGTCACCAACAAATAAAGATGTTGTCTTCGAAGCAATGCTGCAGAGTGTAAAAATTCTTGAGGAGTTAAATCAACCTTATATACAAGTGACGTACGATTTAGCGTTTGAAAAAATTGCACTTCAAATTCAAGCCACAGAACGACCAAAATTTGACAGATTATTTATACATTTGGGTGCATTTCACATCATGCTATCTTACTTCAAAGCAATTGGTAAAATAATTAATGATTGTGGACTATCGACAATTATGGTTGAAAGTATAATTACTTGCAAGTGGGTCAATGACCAGTTTATTGAAGGCAAGCATTTTAATAGATGTAAGCGGCTTCATCCTCTCATGGCCTTGGAATTACAAGTACTCCATTTTCAATATTTTTTGCAACATGAAAATATAGAAATATATATAAAACTCAAGAAATTATACGATGAGTACGCTATATATCAAGAAAAAACTATCGACGGTGAATTTGGTAAAACTGCCAAGTTTTATGTAATTTATATAAAACTTGTGCACTATTATTTAGTTCTTAGCAGAAGTATTCTTGTTGGAGATTTTGAGTTATTTAAATATATACTCCCGAAGATAAGCAATTTATTTTTTACTTGTAATAATCCTAATTATGCACGATGGACTATAAAATATCACTATAATTTAATGAAAGTTGCCGAAACATATCCAGGTTTAGAAGAAGATCTTAAAAATGGTTTTTTGGGATTAAACGAACGCAAAAATCGTTTTTGAGACAGCCTACAGATTTGACACTAGAACAGACCATTAATACTGACGCTGCTAGAAGACATACCGGAATAATATATTTGACAGATTCAATTTCCGCTCGTCGACGTTGGGCTAGAAGTTACGATATTCAATCAACTATTATAACTCATATTTTGAGGAATCAGAATTAAAACAAAATCAGGATATATCCGCAGACTCTTAAGCCTCACAAAAAAAAACCTAGAACAGTTAAAAAATATCGATTCTTTTAGTCAATACATTAATCAATTCAGTCCAGATTTATCTCCAGATAAATTATTTAATATTCCATCTGGAAAAGCTGCTTCAACTCAAGTTGAAAAAATTCTTTCAAATGTTGAGTGTATTAGCAACGAGCAACGAGAACTATTTATTTCTGAGTATACATTGGACATAAGCAGATTTGAAAAAGCTATTAAGAAGACAACGGTATTGAATTTTTCTAGTCAAACTAAAAAGAAAAAATCTGTAAAAATTGGTGGAAAATTGCAAGAAATTCGAGTACTACGAGATTTATTCGGACGTATGTTAGGAATCTCGATGGACTATAATATAGATATTTTGAAAATTTTATCATATTCCATTACTCCTGTTCCTCCGTCTTTGTAATAATCATGATATAGTATTATTTGCTGATGATACTTCCTTGATTTTTAAACTTAAACGTCAATCATTTAAATGTGACGAAGTGAATAATGCCATATCAAAATTAGTGCATTGGTTTAACGTTAATAATCTACATTTAAACGGAAATGAAACTAAATGTATTAAATTTACAACAACGAATGTTAAAAATCTGGGTACCAATGTGTTTTTAAATGGGAAAGAACTGAGCCCTATTGAATCCACTGTTTTTCTTGGCATCACTCTCGACGCAAAGCTTCAGTGAAATTTATATATCCAAACTAACAAGCAGACTAAGGCTGCACCTATGCTGTAAAAGATTGGAGGTCTCACTAGTGTCAGAGACAGCTAGACTAGTTTATTTCAGTTATTTCAATAGCATAATGTCTTATGGGATTTTGCTGTGGGAAATGTAGCTGATTCAGAAACTATTTTTGTTTTACAGAAGAGGCCATTAGAGCTATTTACAACCTAAAACCGAGAGAGTCTCTTAGAGATAAAATTAAAGAAATAAATATATTAACTTTGGCCTCTCAGTATATTTACGAAAATTTAATGTATTTCACATAAACAAAGGTAGTTTTAGTAAAAAAAGTGATATACATTCTGTAAACACTAGGAACAAACACAAGCTAGTGATACCAGTTTCTCGACTCCACAAGAGTCAGTAATTCATTCTTGAGGCAATGTATACACTATTACAACAAGGTCCCGGAAAGTGTGCACAGGCTCTCTCTGGTACCAAGTTTAAATGTTTTGTTAGCTGAAATTGTATATAAAGGGTTATTATAGTATAAATGAATACATGATTGATTATAACCCCTGGAATAGAATTGGTCGCTACCAAGCAGTTTCTAAAATAAATTTTGTCTTAAATAGATTGTACAACCATTTATGTAAAATTGCTAAAAAGTCCTGCTGGGTTTCTTGCCAGTTCTTCCCAGGACAGAGGTTTTTCGAACCAGTGGTAAAGTAAAAATGACTTTCAATAAAATTACATGTAATCTATATTGAATAAAAAATTATTATATTCTATTCTATTCTATTCTATGTCATTTGGGATATTTTGATTTGTAAAACAGTTAAATCAGTACTTGCTAAATGTCTTGAGACCAATATTAACCATGAGCTACCAAGTTATACTAATGTTTTATTAGTAGATGGTTTCTTTATACAACATATTATGAAAGAGGTGCCCAAAACGTTTGGTAATATTTTAAGGAATTTTTTTGCAAATGGTAACAAAATTACCATCGAGAAGAATTGACGTCATTTTTGATCGATATTTTCATCCTTCAATAAAAGACAATGAAAGGCTTCTACGGCATTAAATGCCACAAAGTGAGTATGTCATTTCTGGGCCTGATCAAACAAGACCAGCAGATTTTTCAAAAGAAATGAAAAATACTAAATTTAAAGAATCTATTATTAACTTTCTTACTGTACATTGGGCAAGTGATGAAATAGCGCCATTTCTTAACAACAAATTAATTCGTCTGAATTTTAGTAATTGTCTCTCGTACTATATTAATAATAATAAAGTAGAGTCAAGCATTGTTGAAGAACTATCTTGTGAGTCACATGAAGAGGCACATAGTAAAATAATTTATTATGCATGCAATATCGTCGTCATCATCACAGCCCTTCACAAGTCCACTGCTGAACATAGGCCTCCGCCACGGAATGCCACCAAGCACGGTCCCGAGCCACCTGCATCCATCGACTTCCTGCATGTCTTACCAGGTCGTCACCCATCTAGTGGGGACGCCCACTTAACCTGCCGGCATGAAGCTGCCACTCGAGAACCTTTCTTCCCCAACGGTTGTCGGTTCTTCGAGCTATATGGCCGGCCCATTGCCACTTCAGCTTACTAATCCTTTGGGCTATGTCGGTTACTCTGGTTCTACTGCGAATATCCTCGTCCTCGCGGAAGGACCACGTCTCAGTTCCATATGTCATCACTGGCAACACGCACTGGTTGTACAATTTAGTTTTGAGGTTTTGAGGTATGCCTGACGAGAAGATGGGTCGTGATCTCCCGAACGCTGCCCAGCCGAGTTGAATCCGTCAATTGACCTCTCGGTCGAAGTTGGACTTACCTAGTCGGACTATTTGTCCCAGGTAAACATATTCGTCAACAACTTCGAGCTTAGTGCTTAACTACCGGCATAAATTGTGACATGGATATTAAACATGATTTTGTTTTGTCCATGTTCATCTTGAGACCACTATCCGTTGGGAGACACTATTAGGGTCATTGAGCATAATTAGGTCCTCAGCGATTCTGCCATAAGGACTATATCGTCGGCAAATCGTAGGTGGTGATGTACTCGCCATTGACGTTAATACCGTATCCTTTCCAGTCAGTAGCATGAAAACGTCTTCCAATGCAGCGGTGAAGGTTTCGGGATATTACGTCACCCTGTCTTATACCTCTATGCGGTTGGATGGGTTTCGTACTCTGGTTCTGTACTCGGATAGCCATCGTAGCCCTGCCTGGCACTTCAGCACCTCGATATACCGACAGTCACTTGGCACCGCTGGAGGACTGCGGCACGCCCAAATTCGACGGATCAAAGGCTTTCTCGCCTCCCATACGCTGACATGGTGGCGAAATTGTACTCTTCGGACTTCTGTACAATTTGCCCGGAAAGTGTATGTGGTCTATGGTGCTAAAGCCCTGGGAAACCTTGTTCGGAGGCTGGAAGTCGTCGAGTCTGCATGCGAGACGACTCGGCTGACTCTCGAAAACAGCACGTAGACGCGGCTCAGAAGAAATCGGTCTGTAGTTCTTCAGAGAGCGTTGCGCTTTAAAGAACAAGACCACCGCACTTCTGCTCACGCCTCCAGTGTAGTGCCACCATGGAACGGAATTAAAGAACTTCGAAGGACTACAGTACCGGTTTTCCACCGCTTTCAGGCTCCGCTGTAATCCATCCTCGCCCAGGGCCTGGCCGTTTTAAGGTGTTGAAGGCCATTCTATCTCGCTCAGACTGACGTCCGGAATATCATCGAATAGTGTCGGATAAACTTTGCTCTTGGATCGTTACTCACACTTGCGTGTGGCTCAATGATGATGTGTACAGCTGCCCATAGAACCTCTCAATCTCACTAAAAATCTCAGGTGTCCAGAGCGACGCTGCCACACTCGGTCTTCAGCTGACAGTTGGCTCTTTCTGGCAGACAGATCTCTAGCAAAGACTTTGGAGCCCTGGTTCCGCTCGATCCTTCTTCAATACGAGGTATTAAAGTTGCGTAAGTCCGCCGCATGCATTTGGAGATCTCATGTTCAGTTGCCTGTATGCTATAAAATCTACTGAAGATTGCAGCTTCATTTCCCGTCTAACAGCCATGAGATTAAAAGTGTGATCGGAGTTTTTGTGTTCTTCTGTGGGTCTTACAAAACTTGGCTCCGACCGCATGGACAGTTCCCACAGCTTGTCATTCATATCGTCCTTGCAATCTTCTAGGCACTGAAAACGGTTTTGCAACTCAGGCTGAAAGGTTGGGACTTTGGATTAGAGCATGAGGGGACGGGCTTTGACTTCATTAGACAACCTCTCCAACAACGTTTAGGTTCAGTGTGCTCTAACCATTCGGTGACCGCTACCAGTTTAATATCGTCGATCAAGCAAATATTGTTATTAGAAGCTCTGATACGGATATCATAATTGTTGTAGATAGATTTCCTAGGGTTTTCAGGACGAATAAAAAACGCACATCGCACATACATATATTTTCCTTTTAACGAGTCTTAGCTTACATTTCGCTACTTACATTAATACATACGTGCGCACTAGGTATCGCTCGGTACAGAAATAACAGCGCAAATTCGGGAGCGCCCTTTAAATATTACACCGCTCCCCGCTTCACTTTATATAAGTACGCCCTAGCTTACGCGCGCGAACGAGTCCTCAGTGGAGCGTCGCGTCGGTGCGTTCACATACATTATTATGAATTTAGATATGACCTTACTTGTGGCTTAATTATTCCTAAAACATATTATTCTTTTTTTAATCTTTCAATAAAGCAACAAAATATAACACTTTATTTACATACATACTTATATGCCTATAATACGAGTTTTATTTTATAATATTATATTACATCTTTATCTACATCCTATAATATTACATTATATCTTTATCTATGTCCTATCTTATAGCTTATCTTTTGCACTATGATAAGACATAAAAGGTAAACAAAGGTATAAAAACTTAACATTATTTATAATTTTTAACTATCCTATTTCTATAAAATAATTTCTAAATCTAAAATATATAATATAAAGTTAACTATTAAAGTACTTATTAAACACTAATTAATTAAAACATTTACGTTAATAATCATAATGTTAAACTACCAAGAAATATGATGAAATATATTAAAGGAATAGTCACGTGTTCCATCCCCCACTGGTTGCACCGCACTGCCCGCACGGCCCCCTTCGATGCTGTCGTGCATAATAATAATCATACTAGGTAATATTCAACATTTTAAAAATAGTTCTCCTCAAGTATAGATTCTCACGGGAACAGGAAATAATGAACGATTCATAAATATTTCAAAAATTTATGAGCAACGTAGTGATTTATTGAGTGAAAGTGCTTAGTTTCTATGTTTACGAGCTGTGATTATAATCCAGCTTTTTTTAATAAGGGAAAAAAATGACCCTTTACTTTACCAGAAAACTCAGGTATACCAAAAGCCTTGCAGCATTTTCTTTTTCTTTTATGAATTTATACTTTTTAATTATTTATTTTATTATAATAGGCTTGATATACAAATTGAAACTTATTCTTCGCAGAAATAATTCCGTCTGATGATGATAATGTGACGATGAACCTGAAGGCAGAATGAATATTCTTAAAATTATTGAGTTTTTTAATAAAATACGTAATAAACAATTTCATGAATATATTAATATTATTATCACATCATAACATTAAAACATAAATAAATAAATATTAACTATTGTGTGCTTATTCGACATTTATTATTTTTATAACCCGTAGTTAT
Organism: Parnassius orleans; assembly: GCA_029286625.1. NCBI lineage: Eukaryota > Metazoa > Arthropoda > Insecta > Lepidoptera > Papilionidae > Parnassius > Parnassius orleans. Next base: position 22,227 of record JAGSMP010001887.1, read on the forward strand.
TATTAATTGCAATCAATATGAAACGATAGTATTTACTTTCAATTAATGTAATTTTTTTTTAAATTAATCTAAGTGCTATACTACGCGCTTATGGACGCCCCAGAAGTTTGTTGTCTGCCTGGGTGATAGAACCACAATATATGTCTGCCATGAAAATTATACATGTCAAATAATATTATCAACAATATATATAAACTGCAGCTTTATTGAAATAACGTAAATTATTAATAAAAGTTAACCTCCAACTATCTGTCATGACCTTGAAACCGTCATAAGTGTCTGCCAATGTTATTTTTCGGTAACTTTTATTGAATATTTCAAGATGTCAAAGCGGCAGACTTATTGCTATCACGTTTTTTTTGGTAATTTTTTTACACATTTAACACCTCAGGGTCTCCATATCGACCGCCGGCCAAACTAAAGAGTCCCCATTTCATGTACCTCACGTATAGGGGGGATTAACTGAAAAAAACGTGAAACCTATTGAAATACCGCAAGTCTGCCGCTCACTAGCTCTTAAACCATACCTCTTACAGTTATAATTATTTCGAATCGTTAATACTGCTCAGTTTGCCTGGTTTCATTAATATTGTTTCGTTCCTAATTTTGTTGTACTATATCCTGTTTATTTTGTCCAAAGCATTGAGATTTGTACAGATGTTTGACTCTTTTGAGTGGTAATTTCATTTTGATTGATCAGTTGCATATATATAGTATTATTATATATTAGTTATTATGGATAAGTTCAGTTGGACCATAGTAGTATTAGATATGTATCGAAGAGTGCCCGCTATCCCCAACGCGTGCAAAAGCATAAATTTATACTAAATAGTATTTTATATTGTTTAGGTTGAGTGCCAAGGGTTTTTCGTATTTGATACATCATTATCCCATTATCATCAGCGCCCACAAGTCTATTGTTAAACATAGATCTCCCCCAAGGTATGCCACAAAGCACGGTCCTAAACCAACTGCATATCTTACCAGGTCGTCACTGCATCTAGTGTGGGGCGCCCTACGCTTCGCTTACCGGTACGAGGTTGCCTCTCGAGAATCTTTCCTCCCCATTCATTGCATCACCTGACAACTTTCTCGAGGTCTTCGTAACATATTGTTATAGTAATTTCGTATTTGCTAGGATTAATTAATGATACATAGGGGTAACTTGTCAGGGGTGAAATATCGATTTCCTTTGAAGTCGAATTGAATAGATGAACAGTGAATAATGGATATATATACTGTTTATCATATTTATGCACTGTTTTGTTTGGAGGAAATAATGCAAATAACAAGTAATAATGCAAACAAAGAACATCAAAGTGTTAGAAATATGCGAATAATGCATAGTTGAACTTAACTCCTATTGTCCTTCATTAAACTTACATATTTTTTTAGTTTACTCTCTTGACTTAATAAGTTAGAACTATGTGTTAAACGTGACAAATATGGCAAGTACCTCATAACTTATAATTTATTTAGGCATAGTAAATAAGTAAGTTATGTAATCTATATCTAGGCTGAAGGTGCAAAATGCCACCTAGTTGCTTCAGACTCAATGAAAAGTCATGCTATGAGGCTTATTGGTAAACCGAATCTGGTTAAAACCAACACAGGCGCAAATAATGATAATAGTAATAATTTATTTCGGATAACAAAGTAATACATATAATTTGTTAGTAAATATAAAACTTATAACCTATGTTAGTACCTAAATCCAATTCTTAAATACAAGTGCCTTATTAACTAAACAGAGGCGGTAATATTGCTTAAGAAGAAATGAGTCGTATCTTTCAGCAATTATTTTCATGATGCAGTTGGAGCTATTATATTTATTATATTAGATAAAGTATTTGCAGGCCTATGTGTTCACCCCTCCCCCCGAATGGGTTTCCGTTTTCCGAATGGGCTTGTTGTGGCGGAGGGTCTTAGTAGCCGTGGCTTAGTCACCCAAGGTGAACTAAGACGAACTGACATGGATGGCCCGAGGTGGCCACTTCTAGTGGGCTTGCCAAGCCTACTTCGAATTTGTGTTTGGTGGACCGTGGCGGGAGGAGTGTCCTCTGCCCCTACCGCCACAGCCAAGATGGAGTCGCGGTGGAAGAGGAGTGTTGGTATAGATAATGGCATATATATATATATATATATATATAGTATATATGCTCCACTCGCCCTATCCTCCACGACTCAGGCGGGCAGCACTGTTGATGCGGTCGTGGTGACGCCTTGGTAATAAAGGGGTGTTGGTATTGTGACGCACCGCTTTTCCTGCCGTACGCGGCTGAAAATCGGTAGAGGTGACAACGCATCTGTAGCCTTCTTATCTTGAAGTCGATTGCAGGCGTCCATGTAGTGGCCACTTACAAGCACGTGGACTGTAAGTTCGTTTGATATTTCAGTTTTATAACGTATTATACATATATCAATTGTTGAAACATTATACCAACATATAAACATTATATGAGACAGAGACTCCCCCGCCTACCGCGGATCTGTTAACACGTACAGTCTGTGTCTCTAAACAAAAATCCAATTAAATAGTTCGTATGGCGGTTTTCTTATTAAAATTTGTGTTAATACAAAGTTAAAGTTCACTCCCATAAACTGACGGTGAAAAAAACACAACGAAAAGTGCTAAATCAAATGTGTGCATTCGCTTACAAATTTAAATAAAAAATCAAGTGTCCGTTGGTTAAAGTGAATCGAGTGTCGAGCGACTAGCTGCGAGCGCTGATGACTCATGCTGTTGTTGCTAACTAGCGACGAATTACGGACTTAGAAGCTAGCAATCACATTTTTCACTCATAACTTACAAGCTTCTGTAGCTTAGTGTGCAATGACATGAACTGAACTCCGTCGATCTAGGTTTCAAATCTCAGTGAAGTTTTTTTTTTAATTCTTTTTTTTTTCATAATGAAATTTCATTAAAATTCTCCTAAGATTCTGGGAGGGAATTTGAAGGAAACCATTAATACGAACTGTATAAAGAGCAGAATTATAGTTCAATAAAGGATAAATAGAAACTTAAAATGAATAACTCTCAAAATTGTGCCGGCTGCAAAGACTCTATAACGAATAAAGACTCTCTACAATGTATGCAATGCAGGAAATACGATCTGGATTGTGCAAACATCAGCCCAAAGAACTTTCGTCAAATGGAGCGAAAAAGAACATTGGAAATGCCCGGAATGTCTAAGCAAACTACCAAAAAAGGAATTCTAACACCCTGTACGAGGCAATCACGGCAACCATAGAGGAGGAACAACCCTACGAACGGATTCATCCACCGTGTCGCATGTCCTCAAGAGGCAATCCCAATGTAACAGTCCGATCCAAGGTGTTAAATCCACCCCCACTCAGTGAGACGAGCAACCCAGTACAAGGCGTTGAGAACATCACCATCAACTCTTACGCGGATATTCTGAATGACTTAAAAATCTACATGAACAATTTATTGCACGATGAAATGGACAGAGTACAAAAAGCTATCGGTAGTCTTACAAATGCCATCAAAGACCAAAACAGCCGGATTGAGCAACTGGAAGCTAGAGTTTCGATATTGGAGAGTAAGTCGAAACCAAGCCTGCCCAAACCCATCCAATTGAGGGCATCGCATGCAGCTGCAGGCTGATATTGCGGAAAGAGACCAAACCTTACTCTCTAACGACCTAGAAATAGCTGGCTGTCCAGAAACACCCAATGAAAATTGCACCCACATTATTCTGACGGTCGCTAAGAAAATTGGTATGGACTTGGACGATAAAGACGTCGTATCAGCAGAACGCGTGGGCCCACTTCGTCCGGCGAAACAGGACAGCACAACAACGCGCCCAAGACCTATAGCCGTACGCCTTGCATGCCGTGATACACGGAACGGCCTGCTTCAAGCTGCGCGATCCCGACGTAATCTCAACAGCGATGACCTCGAATTACCTGGATCCACCAAACTGTTATATCTTAATGAACGCTTGACAAGATTTAACCGTCAACTTTTTCAAAAAGCACGCTACCTTGCCCGCGAAGTGCAATTCAAATATGTATGGGTACGGGAGGGAAAGATATTTGTGCGCAAGGAACAAGGGAAACCGCGGATTCGGATTAGAATTGAAATGGACTTATCAAAGGTTTTTAAGTATAATGACAGCTGATATCTTTCCATCCCATACACACCAACTAACTATTTTTTATGTGTTGTGGTATCGTGCAAGGAATGTATTTGATCGTTTCTTTTAAATTTACTTCCTGAAATCTGTAATTGAGACTATTTCTACACAAACAACTAGCACTTCAATCACACTTTCTGACACACCGTACACAACCCACTTATTCATCACAAGTTTTATATTACTTTAAATATTTATTATTATCATATCAAGTTATTATATCTTAAATGGTTAGTATTAAAAATAAATATCTAAGAATAGGTCTATTAAACGCCAGATCTCTGAATACTGGCAGGATGAATTTCTTGTATGTCCGTAATCACACTCCTGATATATTAGCTATAAATGAAACGTGGTTAAAGATGAGAAGATGAATTTCTGCCTATAATACCAAATTATAAGTTTGTGCATAGAGGTAGGCAACAAAAAGGAGGAGGTGTAGGCTTCTATATTAAGCAGGAAATAAATACTAAAGTACGGCAACACCCAGCGTCGTCTCTAGAGCAGATGTGGCTAGAAATTCAACCCCGGGAGCTTCAATGGTCCTTGGACGGCCTACAGACCTAAGTGTTGGTGTTACAGAAACACTGGACGCTCTGAGTGACCCTGAATTCAATGGCACAATGCGATTACACTTGCATACTTAGTGATTTTAACGTAGATATGACTAACAAACATTGCAATAGAGCAAAAGATATAATGCATTTCTGCTATCAACATAACCTGGAACAACTCGTCAAAGAACCAACGAGAGTCACTGATCAGACTGAAACTATTTTAGATTTCGTCATGACTAACACTCCCTCAAGATGCAAAAACATTAAACTTATACATAATCGTTGTCTTAGTGATCATGCATTGGTGCTGTTAGATTTGGACAAAGGAAAACCAAAATTTTATAAACAAGTAAAACAACAGAGATTACTAAGAAATATTAATTCCGAAGTTTTCGCAAGAGATCTGAAACTTATACCCTGGGACTCTATCTATAATCTAGAGAACGTAGAAGAAATGGTTCAATCTTTCAACGCATATATGAGTCAATTATTTGATGCTCATGCACCTGTCCGTACGCTGACGATAAGGGACAAACCAAAGCCATGGATTACAGATATGTTGCTATTCATGATGAGTTTACGTGACGATGCGTTAGAAAAGCCCAGAAGGATAAAAAGATTGTTCAAATAAATACTACTGAATCCTTAAAAATTTAGTCACAGCAACCTGTATACGCGAGCGAAAGCTTACTTTAACCATTGTATAAACAACAACTTAAAGATCCGAGGTCGCTGTGGCGTAATATAAAAATGCTGCACAAATTAAAATACTCATTTAAATACAATTCCACGCCATCTCAATGACCTGAATATTATTAATGACTATTTTCTAGACTTGCCGCCATGTGACAAACCAGAACTCAAACAAGGTTATAAAGTATGTAACGAATGCTCACACGATACCCTATTCGACCTAAACCCGACAAATGAAATAGAAATCAGTAAGATTATCAATAAAATAAAAACAAAAGCCGCAGGGCACGATAACTTAAATATTGAAATGCTCAAATTAACTTTACCTGTAACTCTCCCTATTATTACATTTATAGTAAACAAGTCCATCGAAACCAGTACATTCCCAACGCAATGGAAAAGAGCTCGTCATGCCCATTCCTAAAAAGAACACAGCAAGTGAACTAAAAGATCTGCGCCCTATCTCGATCCTCTCGGTGTTGTCTAAAGTCTTAGAAAAGATTATACTTTGTCAAATGCTAAATTACTTAGAAACGAATAACCCCCTACCAAAGTTTCAATCAGGGTTGAGAAAAGGGCATGGCACGGAAACTGCCCTCTTAAATTTCACTGACGATCTAACTGAGGCCTCCGATATGGGATTGAGCAGTATTATGGTGCTTTGGATTACACGGGCATTTGACTGTCTACAACCTGAAATCCTCTTAAATAAATTAGAGCACTATGGCTTTTCTTAAGACACATGTAGATGGTTTCAGTCATTCCTATCCAACAGAAAACAAATTGTGGTAACAGATGGATGCAATGGTGGCAAGAGATTCTCCTCTACGGAAAATTGTAAGAGGAGCACCAAGGCTCCTTACTCAGTCCTATTTTGTCTCTGTACACAGCAGACCTGCCTAAGCAAATAAAACACTGTAAATACCATTTATACGCAGACGACACCCAGCTGTATTATTCTTTTGACCCCAGGGATGTTAAAGAGGCAATAACAGAATAAATGAGGATCTCCATAATATCCAAACCTGTCCCAAAAAATTTCTAGTATTAAACGCAAATCACAAGTACTAGTTTTGGGCACAAAACCAAATAAAACTATTTTAGACAGCGAGGGTATGATTAAAATAGAAGATGAAACCGATATTAAGTAAGATCCGCTCGTATTTAGGGCTTATACTAGACGGAGAGCAAAATTTAGAACACATCAATAACAAGATAAGAAGTTCATACTTTAAACTTAACTTTATACAAAATAATACCGTATATTAAAGAGGACCTACGCTTTCTTGTGTGACTATTGGTGTTATCACAATTGAGCTACTGCAGTCAGTCTTTGGCCCTAAATTGTCAGCTAATACCGAAAGAGCAATACAGAGAGTACAAAATGCATGTGTTCGATACTGTTGTAATGTACCAAGAAGACAATTTATAACCCCATACTTAAATAAAAAGGCATACTCAATATGGGCGCCAGAGAGAATTACACTATGCTTCGATAGTCCAAAAGGTAATTTGGAACAAAAAGCCAGAATACCTTTTCGAAAAACTCACCTGGATCAAAGATATTTCCGTCGAAGTATTCTGTTCTCACACAAATGCGCCTCACACACCCGCACAAAACAGGAAGATATAGTTGTTTCAAATTCACTGCAGCGAGAATTTGGAATGACCTCCTCCACCCATGAGAAAGAAATGTCAATAGATTTTCAAAGCCAAATATATTGGCTCAAAAAAAGAACTCGCTGCAGAGAATTTGAAACATCCTATGTTAAGTTTTACATTTACGGACTTTTTGTCAAAACTAATAAGGATGTACACACACACACACACACACACACACACACACACACACACACACACACACACACACACACACACATACACACACACACACACACGCACATACACACACACACACACACACACACACACACACACACACACACACACACATACACACACACACACACACACACACAAACAAACACACACACACACACACACACACACACACACACACACACACACACACACAACAGTTCGAAAGGAAAATATTTATATGTTCTACTTTGGACTCCCACAACACCTCAGGAGGAGGGAGTGCTGAAAACAGCTCATGAGATCTGTATCTCAACAGACAAAGCTGAGCTGCCTTTGTCTCAAATAATTATAATGTTCTTTTGTTTTAATGAATGTAACTGTGTGTTATACAATAAATTGATTATTATTATGGGGTATTTATATAGTATTCTCATCTGGTTGGGCTGAATAAATAATTTAAAGAAAATAATAAATAAACATAAATATATATTCAATATACTAACATAAATAAATAATACATAAATAAATAAAAACCCAACCAGATGGAAACTCTGCAGGGGAGACCAAACGGCCGAGGTTAGGGGAAAGGAGAGAAACCGGCGGACGATGCGGGCGGTATCGAGGAGCACCGCTCTTCTGCATTTGAGCTGGAGCGGTCCGTCACGGAGTCCCAGTCGCCTCAGATGACCTGGAGGCTGACTGAGGCTGATTGACCCGTTCGGCAGAGACGACTACAGGTATAACTCGGTCGGCAGTCCACCCACACATGTCGGTCACCTCGTGAGCCAGGTCCAGATATTTTGTTCGCTTATCTGTTTCGGCTTACGAGGTTCTCGTCATACGGAATGGTGATGTCGACCAAAATATCTGATTGTGCCCGGTCCATCACCACAATATCAGGCTTATTCGCAAGAATAGTCCTGTCCGTGATGATGGCCCGGTCCCAGTAGAGCCTGGCGCGGTCATTTTCGAGCACGGCTTCCGGCAAGTACTTGTAATACGGCAATTTCCGGTCCACGAGACCGGTTCAGAGCGAGCTCCTGGTGTAGAATTTGGCTACTAAGCTCTGGCATTTCAGAGTTAGAAAGCGCCGAACAACCGGAGATGACATGCCTAGTGACTCACCGGGATGGCGACAAGCTCGACAGATGTTGACGGTGCCATCCCTTAGGATGTATCTCCGATAGTTGTTGGTCTTAATAACCTGATCCTGTATCGCACAGACAAACCCTCGGTTTCCTAAAGAGGTCACCAAAACGTAGCCAGTGGAGGGAGGCAACATGTTCACGAAAGGCACATGTAGAGCCTTGTAGAACCTCCCGTGAGCTCCTTCCATACGGTTTCCGGTCGAAATGCTGTACTGCCGGGTCTTGCTATTGCTCGTTGGCTAAGGATAGAGGGTGTCCTTTATCACAAGAAATGACGTGCCTATAGAATGGATCATCCGATCTCGTCAGAAAGTAATTACGGAGGCTGCACTTCGCGATTATGCACAGGCGCGTTAAAAAGCCACGCCCACCATGTTTCCGTGGCAAGTACAGCCTCATAATCGACGATCTCGGGTGATGCATCCCATGGGACGTCATAGTAGTGCGGACTTTTCTATCCAGGGCGTTAAGTTCAGTTTGAGTCCACCTAAGTATGCCAAAGGTATATATGAACAGGCATGACCCAATCCAGCAGTGTGTCTTATTCACACCGGAAAAAGGCTTTGTCCGGTGAATAAGTTTATTACACTTTGGTCAAGCGTGCATAAAACATATCGCAAACTGACTGTTTATACCCGCCTCATCGATACCGATGCTCTGTGACATACCCAGGTCGTGGTATGTTTCAGCCTCAGAAAGGGTCCTTATGTTGATGGGCATAGATAAGTCTATGCCTCAGAGTTAGCAACCCTTCCTTTCAACATGGAGGACCGCACACTTATCCGTCCCCAGCTCCATTCTGATAGAATTACAAAATCACAAGTGATGTTTAGCAATTCCATAAGATGGGAGCGACTGGAGGCGAATAACTTGAGATCATCCATATAGAAAAGGTGGGTCACTGTACCTCCTTTCCGAAGCTGAACCCTCCGGAGTCCTCCAGTAATGTACTGAGAGGTTCAGGAGAGGCAAAACCAGATTGGACTCAAACAATCGCCCTGGAAGATACCTTCTTATCCTTATATGGTTCTCCGCAGCCGTCATCCGCTCGCCTAGATGACAAAGGATCGTACTCCACTGCTCCACACTGCCCGAGGAAGTCTCTAACTGTACAGTCAACCTTGCAGCCTCGAGGACCTCTTCAGCCATGTATGAGGCACCGAGTCGAATGCCTTTTGTAGTCTATCCAGGCGGAGAGGTTCCGACGGTTGCGTTTAACCACCTGCCAATGACCGCGTCAATGAGAGTGGTTCCTTGGTTCCACGACCACAGCCCCGACATCCATTTTGAGCGCGCGACATCACCTCATTTGCGTTCAGGTGAAGAGTGATTCTCGCGCTCAAAATGGATGTTAGTGTCTTGTATATGGTAGGTAGACACGTTATGGGGCGGTATTTGCTCGGGTCTGTATAATCCCGGTCTTTAGGAACCAAATGAGTGATCCCAGTAGTGAAGAGGCTCGGAGTGACTTTTGGTCGAGAGCCTCTTGAAACTGTCGGGCGAGCACAGCGTGACACACAGAACCCTTCAGCCAGTAGTGATGCAGTCCGTCGAGTCCCGGACTTTCTTCCAGTTCAGCCCTACGGACCGCCTCAGCTACGTCATCCGCGTTATGATGACGGGGTCCGGGGAGTAACACTGCACACTGACTCGCCACACCGTCCAAGGGCCCTCGCTGTGGTTTACGGGCTCTGACCACAGGCCGCGCCAGAATGCGATAGTGTCGGCCTGATTCGATGCTGAGCCCGTTCCACGTACCATCGGCCGCTCCAATGATTCATAGAGCCTCTTTGATCACTCTGGAAGAGACGATTCTGGTTGAACCGTGTCGACCTCTCGGTATATCGCCGAATCCGCTTCCAAGCAGCGATTCTCTGCTTCAGGTCGTTCATGCGCTCCGTCAGTTTTTGTTATATCCGGCTGGGACAAACTGATATTTGTCCCAGCAAACGCCATCCTGACGGTGCGCACAATTCTCGGCCCATTATTACCCGACCTGAAGCTTGTCAGTCTGCCGATGAGGGTTTTGCCTTTGCGATACGGTCCTCAATTTTTCTCCAGGCTGGGATGGCCACGTCTAGTAGCGCGTCCAGCCGGAAATTTTGCCACGCCAGTACGGCAAACTGCCAGTGGCGCCAGAGAATTGAGTCCGTCTTGCAAAGGTCTCGGCTGGCTTCCCAATAGGTCACCAGCATTGGGTTGAGAGCCCTCGACAGCCCGATTCCGCTTGCTTAAGGTATGCGGGAAGTCGCGGTCGATTTTCGAGAGGCGTACTGCGCGTTTCCAAAATAGCCTCTTCCAATATGCTCCTCATTTGTTCTAGCTTGTGGAGACTATTTCATCGTCGTCTGAATTAACCACAACTGGAATATCCACGGCGGTATCCACGTGCGCAGGTTGCTCTGCAATTAGTGCACCGCATTAGCTGTAGCATTTTCATCCGACGAGGAACAGCCTCACGTCGTAGTTGTTCGAGTTCGGCGTCACCAAATATGTTGGAGCGCAGGATGTACCGAACTCGGTCTGCCAGGTTTTGCCTGTTACAGGAACAGATGGCTCCAGCTCATGAAAAAGCGATGCATCCGAGCCCGATACGCTAACATTCCAGTTTCTACCCTTTGCCCTAAAATACTCGCAATGCGTTTGCGTTCATAATTTGCGTCCAACGCATGCGGACGTGTTCCACCAGCGGCGGATGCCGCCGCTTGCCGAGTCCGAGAAGACCCAGCCGACACCAAGCCCCTGGGGGATGATGAATGCGGGCGGCTAGGCTATGGTCTCAGCCCGCGCTTGGCTGGCGACCCGCATGCTGTCGCGTCCAGCGCCAGCTCCAGACGCGCCTGGCGACTCCAGGCAGCGGCCCTTGCGCACTCTTCTTTTTTTCCATCATCCATTTTGGGCGTCAATTAACGGGAGACGCCCAGGCCCGGCACCGTTTGCATGGTTCGCCATATGCACAAAACGGACCTTTGCACCCTCAATTTTGCCTAGGCACGGCGCTCACACTTTTTGGCAGGGCGCTGACTGACTGCACCGACGTAGCAGTTTTGTCACTTAACTGTTACGTCAGTGGGCGATGGGGTCTTCACTTCCCTACGTCTTAAAATTTTTATTATTATTATTATTATATTAACCTGACTATATTATTCTCGTAAATTACCAAAACAAAAATGGGTTGGAATAAATACACACCTAATACTGTAATTTCAGTAATGGCATGCGCTTAAGGTATTTTTGTGATACTTTTTGTGATAAAAGTCAGAAATTAATGTCTTTATTACAACGTTGGTTCTTGTTCTTTTGATTTTTCAATGTTTTTTTTTTCTTACATAAAACTGTATCATTAAATTTAATATTGTCATTTTTTACAATTATTACAATTGATATATCTAATATTTCACTTGCATAAATAACATATAACAAAATCAAGTATTTCAACTATTTTTCTTGTAACTGGCTCATTCATTATGTACAAGTAAAGATAATAAAAGAACGTACAGTCCATCATATGACAAGTAGCCCATAGATAGATAGATTTAAAATCAAAATGCAGATGCGTGGGAATCAAGATGGAAGATCTCGTTATCATTAGTAAGGGTCTGCAGTTGTCTATCCGAAAAACAGCAGCTTTAAAATACTTTTCTACACTGGTATTCTGTGAGAATGTGTGTTTGTATACTGCACTATTTCAGATGATAAATTGAAGCTTTAAATTTGCAATAGGGAATTCTTCACTACGAAGCGCACGTTTAAGATGAATTTATTTCAGTAAAACAAATCCTTTGAGAATCTAAATAAATAAATAGTAGCTGTTTAAACTATGTAACATACAAATATATTTTTAAATAACATTTATTTTAATAAAAAATATAAAATATGCAGAACTCAAACTTTCTTCTAATTAAAACAAACATGTAAAATATAGATTGTACAGAGTTCACACAAAAACTGTAAAAGTTATATTGGAGAAATAAATGAATGAAGTCAACGCCCGTCCCCTCGTGCTCTAATCCAAAGTCCCGAAAACTTTCAGCTCGAGTTACAAAATCGTTTTTAGTGCCTAGAAGATTGCAATGAAGTGGACAATATGAATGACAAGCTTATGGAAACTGTCCATGCGGTCGGAGCTAAGTTCTGTAAGACCCGTCGCAGAAGAACATAAAACTCTCCGATCACACTCTTAATCTCATGGCTGTTAGACGGCAAATGAAGCTACAGTCTTCAGCAGATTGACAGCATACAGGAATCTGAACAGACAGATCTCCAAATGCATGCGGCGGGACTTGCGCAACTTCTTCAATACGAGCTGTATTGAAGGAGCGATCCAGCGGAACCAGGGCTCCCAAGTCTTTGCCAGAGATCTGTCTGCCAGAAAGAGCCAACTGTCGAAGCTGAAGACCGAATGTGGCAGCATCGTTTCCGGGACACCTGAGATTTTGAGTGAGATTGAGAGGTTCTATGGGCAACTGTACACGTCATCGTTGGAGCCACACGCAAGTGTGAGTAACGATCCAAGAGCAAGTCTTATCCGACAGTATTCCGATGATAACCCGGACGTCAGTCTGAGCGAGATTAGAATGGCTCTCCAGCACCTTAAAAACGGCAAGGCCCCAGGCGAGGATAGAATTACAGCGGAGCTTCTGAAAGCGGGTGGAAAACCGGTACTTGAAGTCCTTCAGAAGCTCTTTAATTCCGTCCTTCATGGTGGCACTACACCAGAGGCGTGAAGCAGAAGTGCGGTGGCCTTGTTCTCCAAGAAAGGCGACTACGCTCTCTTGAAAAACTACAGACTGATTTCCCTTCTGAGCCGCGTGTGCCCTACGTGCTGTTTTCGAGTCATTACGAATCGTCTCGCATGCAGACTCGACGACTTCCAGCCTCCCGAACAAGCCGGTTTCCGAAAAGGTTTTAGCACCATAAACCACATACATACCCTTCGGCAAATTGTACAAAAGACCGAAGAGTACAATC
>JAGSMP010001888.1:0-116880 GCA_029286625.1 Parnassius orleans
CCGTCCCCTCGTGCTCTAATCCAAAGTCCCGAAAACTTTCAGCTCGAGTTACAAAATCGTTTTTAGTGCCTAGAAGATTGCAATGAAGTGGACAATATGAATGACAAGCTTATGGAAACTGTCCATGCGGTCGGAGCTAAGTTCTGTAAGACCCGTCGCAGAAGAACACAAAACTCCGATCACACTCTTAATCTCATGGTTGTTAGACGGCAGATGAAGCTGCAGTCTTCAGCAGATTGACAGCATACAGGCAACTGAACAGACAGATCTCCAAATGCATGCGGCGGGACTTGCGCAACTTCTTCAATACGAGCTGTATTGAAGGAGCGATCCAGCGGAACCAGGGCTCCCAAGTCTTTGCCAGAGATCTGTCTGCCAGAAAGAGCCAACTGTCGAAGCTGAAGACCGAATGTGGCAGCATCGTTTCCGGGACACTTGAGATTTTGAGTGAGATTGAGCGGTTCTATGGGCAACTGTCCACGTCATCGTTGGAGCCACACGCAAGTGTGAGTAACGATCCAAGAGCAAGTCTTATCCGACACTATTCCGATGATATCCCGGACGTCAGTCTGAGCGAGATTAGAATGGCTCTCCAGCACCTTAAAAACGGCAAGGCCCCAGGCGAGGATAGAATTACAGGGGAGCTTCTGAAAGCGGGTGGAAAACCGGTACTTGAAGTCCTTCAGAAGCTCTTTAATTCCGTCCTCCATGGTGGCACTACACCAGAGGCGTGAAGCAGAAGTGCGGTGGTCTTGTTCTTCAAGAAAGGCGACAACGCTCTCTTGAAGAACTACAGACCGATTTCCTTCTGAGCCGCGTCTACGTGTTGTTTTCTAGAGTAATTACGAATCGTCTCGCACGCAGACTCGTTGATTTCCAGCCTCCCAAACAAGCCGGTTTCCGAAAAGGTTTTAGCTACATAAACCACATACATACCTTTCAGAAAATTGTACAAAAGACCTAAGAGTACCAACTGCCACTTTGTCTTGCGTATGCGGACTATGAGAAAGCCTTTCATTCAGTCGAAATTTGGGCAATGCTGCAGTCTCTTCAGCGGTGCCAAGTTGACTGTCGGTATATCGAAGTACTGAAGTGTTTGTACAGTAGGGCTAAGATGGCTATCCGAGTACAGAACAAAAATCCAACTGCAGAGAGGTGTAAGACAGGGTGACGTAATATCCCCGAAACTCTTCACTGCTGCATTGGAAGACGTTTTCAAGCTACTGGACTGGAAAGGATACGGTATTAACGTCAATGGCGAGTACATCACTCACCTTCGATTTGCCGAAGATATAGTCCTTATGGCAGAATCGCTGGAGGACCTAAGCACTATGCTCAATGACCTCAATAGTGTCTCCCAACGGATAGGTCTCAAGATGAACATGGACAAAACAAAAATCATGTTTAATGTCCATGTCACACCTATGCCGGTAGTTGTTGGGAGCACTAAGCTCGAAGTTGTTGACGAATATGTTTACCTGGGACAAATAGTCCGACTAGGTAAGTCCAACTTCGACCGAGAGGTCAATCGACGGATTCAACTCGGCTGGGCATCGTTCGGGAGATTACGACCGATCTTCTCGTCAGGCATACCTCAAAACCTTAAAACTAAATTGTACAACCAGTGCGTGTTGTCAGTGATGACATATGGAACTGAGAAGTGGTCCTTCACTGCTGGCTGTATAGGAAGCTCAAGGTGACTCAGCGAGCTATGGAGAGGACTATGTTCGGAGTTTCTTTGCGTCATAGACTTAGAAACGAGGATGTCCGCAATAGAACTAGAGTAACCGATATAGCCCAATGGATTAGAAAGCTGAAGTGACAATGGGCCGGCCATATAGCTCGAAGAACTGACAACCGATGGGGAAGAAAGATTCTCGAGTGGCAACTATGTACCGTGAAACGAAGTGTAGGGCGGCCCCCCACTAGATGGAGTGACGACCTGGTAAGACATGCAGGATGTCGATGGGATGCAGGTGGCTCAGGACCGTGCTTTGTGGCATTCCTTGGAGGAGCCCTATGTTCAGCAGTGGACTTGTGAAGGGCTGTAATTATGATGATGAATTATTTTCAACATCTTTAAATTTTTTTTGAAAGTTAATTTTGATAGCACACCAAGAGACCGAGGTCGATTCTCTCCAACAAAAATGAAATTGTGAATTGCAATTTTACTCTCTCTAGCTCCAAAAGCCTCTCAGACAAAGAGATCCCAGTGGTGGAACGTCTGTAGTCTGTGACTTTACTTTTTTACTTTTACATATTATCTTAATCCTCATTATACAAATTTGAATTCACGAATTAATATGATATACTAACCCAGATACGTAACGATAGCTTTATTATCAAAAAACATGTACTTTGTAATTTAAGAACGGTATTTTATCTTTCTGAAGGATAAGATTTCTAAGAGTCGAATGGCGAAGAAAGTTATTCGAAACTCTTTTCAAAACCCGATCAGATCACGAGGGATAAGACGCTAGACATCTGAAAGGTGAAAAATGCGTGTATTTTGTTATTCTATTTTTAACTTTCCGTGTAATTTTAACTTTAAGCAACATTTAAAAATTCACTCGAAGTAGATTTTTATTCTAGGTACTTTTAATCAACTAAATTAAGGTTTAACTCGAAGTACCGACAAAGGATAGAGAAAATTATCCTTTGGTAGTAAATGGCAATTGGTCATTGCCATCAGATAATGGCCACGTTATCATAGAATAAATCAAACGCCGATTTATTCTTAGTAACATCTCATCTTCTTGCCCTGCAAATATGTGGAAGTTCCTTGGAACCATAGGTGTTAGTAAACGACACCGTTTTGAGTTTCAGAAGACGATTGGTCGGGATGATATCAATTTTCATTTTGTCTGCAAAAGTCCTCTTGATCACCAGACCAAGCGTCTTACTGTTGAACACTTAATGGGTTTACCTCGTCCCGACATTGATCTCTTTCAATTTTCTCCGATAGCTTTGGATGAGATCAAGAAGACAATCCTTTCCATTAAATCTAATGCCGTAGGTTGCGACAACATCAGCCGTCGGATGATTATCTATATACTTGAACATATCCTCCCAGTTATCTCGCACATCATTAACTTCTCCTTGGATTCTGGTGATAAACAAAACAGACTGACAAAGGCAGAAGAAAACCCTCGGTTTCCCAAAGAGGTCACCGAAATGTAGCCAGTGGAGGGAGGCGCCTGTGTCACGAAAGGCTCATGTAGAGCCTTGTAGAACCTCCGTGGAGCTCTTTCTCCTTCGATACGGTCTCCCGGTCGGAAATGCACTGTACTGCAGCTGGGTCTTGCCATTGCTCGTTGGCTAAGGATAGAAGAGTAAGCCCTTTATCACACGAAATGACGTCCCTGTAGAATGGATCATCCGATCTCGCGAAAGTAATTACGGAGGCTGCACACTTCGCGATTATGTATGGTGAGAGCGCTCAAAAGCCGCGCCCACCATGTTTCCGCGGCAAGTACAGCCTCATTACTGACGATCTCTGGTGATGCATTCTGTGTGACGTCATAACAGTGCGGACTTTTCTATCCAGAGCGTTCAGTTCGGTCTGAGTCCACCTGAGCATGCCGAAGGTATATATGAGGACAGGCATGAACCAATTGTTATATGCGTGTGTCTTATTCACACCGACAAAAGACTGTTGAGCACTTTTGTCAAGCGTGCATAAAACACATCGCAAACTGACTGTTTCATATCCGCCTTATCGATACCTATGTTCTGTGACATACCCAGGTATCGGTATGTTTCAACCTCGGATAGGGTCTTTATGTTTATGGGCATAGACAAGTATATACCCTCAGATTTAGTAACCCTTCCTTTCGACATGAAGGACCGCACACTTATCCATCCCCAGCTTCATTCTAATAGAATTGCTAAATTCACAAGTGATCTTTACCAATTCCACAAGATGGGAGCGACTGGAGGCGAATAATTTGAGACCATCCATATAGAAAAGGTGGGTCACCTTTTCAACTCCTTCCAAAATTGAAATCTTCTCCCGGAGCCCTCCAGTAAGGTACTGAGAGGGTTTAGAGAGGCAGAATCAGATTGGACTCAAACAATCGCCCTGGAAGATACCCTTTCTTATTCTTATGTGGTTCTCCGCAGTCGTCATTCGCTCGCCTAGATGACAAAAGATCGTACTCCACTGCCCCATAAATTCTTCGAGGAAGTCTCTAACTGTACAGTCAATCTTGTACAGCTCGAGGACCCACTTCAGCCTTGTATGAGGCACCGAGTCGAATGCCTTTTGTAGTCTATCCAGGCGGCGGAGAGGTTCCGACGGTTGCGTTTAACCACCTTGCCAATGACCGCGTCAATGAGGTGGTTCCTTGGTTCCACGACCACCGCCCGACATCCATTTTGAGCGCGCGACATCACCTGATTTGCGTTCAGGTGGCGAGTGATTCTCGCGCTCAAAATGGATGTTATTATCTTATATATGGTAGGTAGACACGTTATGGGGCGGTATTTGCTCGGGTCTGTGGAATCCTGGTCTTTAGGAACCAAATGAGTGATCCCAGTAGTGAAGAGGCTCGGGAGTGACTTTTGGTCGAGAGCCTCTTGAAACTGTCGGGCGAGCACAGCGTGACACACCACGAACCCCTTCAGCCAGTAGTGATGCAGTCCCAGCTGGGATTAACCCGTTTGCAGAAACGACTACAGGTATTTATTATTATTATTATTATCCTTTCCCTTTCTATGGTCTCACCCGAAGCACTGGATTGGTTTTCATCATATCTTTGAGGGTGCCAGCAGTCGGTTCGCATCGATGAGCTATCATATAGCTGGCTTGACATACATGCCTGTGTTCCTCAAGGCGGCATATTATCTCCTTTGTTGTTTTCTTTATTTATTAATCTCATTACCCAAAACCTTCAGTCTGCGTATCATCTGTATGCCGATGACTTGCAATTGTACACACAAGCGAGTATAGACGATATTTCTACAGCGGTGGACATAATTAACAGGGACCTTGAGTACATTAAAAACTGGTCTGACAGGTTTGGCCTAATGGTCAACCCTTCGTCAGGTGTCAGGCCATAATACTTGGTAGCCGTCGGATGATCCAGAGATTGAAAATAGTAGCTATGCCTCCTTTCTTTTTTAATAGTACTGAGATTCAATTGTGTTCTACTGTGAAGGATCTAGGTTTATTAATTGATTCCACTTTGAGTTGGAAAGCCCAAGCAACGACCGTTAGCCAGAAATGCACCAGTACCCTGCGTTATCTCTATCGCCTAAAAAATTTTTACCATCTGAAATTAAGACAATGCTTGTGCAAAGTTTAATTTTTCCCCTAATCGACTATGGCGATGTGTGTTATTTCGACCTGAATGCAGATCTTCTCAAGAAATATGACCGTCTTCTGAATAATTGAATTCGATTAATTTTCAATCTTCGAAAGTATGACCATGTATCCTTATCGATCTCAATTAAAATGGTTACCTATTCGTCAACGCCGTAGTTTGCGTACACTCACCACCCTTTATTCTATCCTGATGTCTCCAACTTCCCCTACCTAGTTATCTCCTTACTTTCAGTTGCTTAGCGCTAGTCATGAGAGAAACCTCCGCTCTACGAACAACTTTCTTCTCCTATGGCCCTACCATAACTCTGAACTTGTTCATTCTTCTTTCCACATTCAATCTATTCTCGTTTGGAACGCACTCCCTCTTGAAATCAGTACGGCTAGCAATCGTTACGCGTATACATTTTTATCTTAGTTATTTTATATTTCATTTTATTATTTTATTATAGTTTGTTTTATATTTTTGTGATGTACCATTTATATCTTATGTATTTTATTTTCATGTATTACAATTTTTTAGTTATTTTAGTTTATTATTCACATATTAATTTTTTACTATAGAGAATGCCTTAGGCATTTAGGTCCGCCTATATACCACGTGTGTATTTGAAGTTTTTAAATAATAATAAAAAATAATAGCGTAAAAAAGGAAACTCTTTTTACTGCTAATCATACATTCCATTTTGGTCTTCAGGTGTGACAATACACCTGAATTTTGATTCTTAATAAAGGATATAATACTTAGGTGTATATTGGTCATAGTTTGCAACTACCTTTATGTGTACTGTATGCTCCATTGTCAATCTAACTTATAAAGGTGAAGTGGCAATCTGTTAAGACTTGCGTCGATGGATTCAAGTGATTTAGGACAAGAGTTGCCTACCCTACTTTATATTATTGAAACTACCATATTAGGTGTCTCGGTACTATAATACTAAAATTATGTATTGAAGGCAAAACTACCATGTTTTATTAAAAACTGATTTTTGATTTTCTTTTGAAACATCATCACCAACATCATCATTGCAGCCCTTCATAAGTACATTGCTGAATATAAATCTTCCCGAAGGGGTGCAACAAAACCAAGTCAGTATTCTGCTATTTCAAGTTGGTATTATGTAAGAGCGTGGTCCTAGCCCGATCAGGCCGATATTATCATGCTGCAGGCAAAATTTATCAACAGCGTGGCTCCACCATGTAAAACCAATAGTTTCCTTACAGCTCATTAACATCAATACAGCCATCCACAAGTCCACTGCTGAACATAGGCCCCTCCCAAGGAATGCCAGAAAGCACGCTCCTTAGCCACTTGCTTCCATCGGCTTCTATATGATATTTGAACAGATAATATCGTTGAAGTATTTTATATAAAAATGTTGCTAACCCTACTTTGGGGGAGGCCTATGTTCAGCAAGGTAGTTGTCTCTTACAACGTTTACGAGACAAATGAGCTGACGGATCTCTTGCGTCACTACCACATGGCAATTTTTCTCACTGTAATATTATTATTCCTTAAGAGAGTCTGACCTCGTTATCAGTAACAAGATGTAATCTGTTGAAATAGCTGAACCGCAAAGGTCTACAAAGTAAAATGTATTCGTAAAGTTTTCTAAGAGATTGTGCAGCTGCGCCAAGCTCGACGAGTTTGACTAAAGGATATTTACCATTCGTGTTGTTGGAGGTTTGGCAAACATTTGTATGTAACTTTCTGTACGCGTAAGGTTAAACACAGCTAGAAGCAGATTGTTGACTACAGTAATATGAAAAGAAAATTTAAAATATTAATCGTTTTATAGCTGATGGTGGACGGAGAGTGTGCCCAGGGCATGCCTTAATTCTTACCACCTCTTTCCACTATATTGATCCAATATTTTGACTTTTTTTTAACTTATTATAAGCCAGTGCTGGACCACAATCCCACCTGGTGGTAAGTGGTGATGCAGCCTTAGATGGTAACTCGCACTGTCTTAGCGTAACAAAACCCTATTCACTCTTGCCTGAAAGACGCCCAGATTGTATTTGGACGGAAAGATAGACGCTGGCAAATTATTCCACTCCCTTGCTGTACGCATTACAAAAGACGAAGCAAACCATTTGGTTCTAATGCGTGGAATATTGACAACAAAGTGGTTGTCCGATGGTGGAAAGGAGAGGGAGGAGTTAGAGCGTGTAATTACCGTAATTCCTGCTCACACTCGCCGAAATGCATCCTATAGAATACCGATAGACTGGCTACTCTGCGCCTGTGCTCGAGGCTGACAAGATTGGTTTCAACCAAAACAAGATCACCAATGAGCCTCTTAGCACGTCTCTCCACTGAGTCCAACGCTGCCAGGTCGCATTTTGCAGCACAGCCCATACTTGATCAAGATAGTGGAAAGAGGAGGAAAATATATTTTGATATCGATATTTCAACCAAACGGTTTGCTTAATCTTTCGTAATGCCTAATCTACCGGCGTCTGTCTTTTTGTCCGATTAAATTCTGAGATTCAGGGCAAGAGTGAATATGTTTTTGTTACACTAAGACAATGCGATTTACCATCTAGGGCTTCATCACCATTTACCACCAGATAGGATTGTAGCTAAGCACTGGCTTAAAATAAGCTAAATATACCATATAGTAAAACATAAAGAAGCATAATGAGGTCTTTGTGAAAATGTCTTTTTTCTTAATCATATGTCTGTTAAAAATGTTTTGTACTATGCTACTATTTTACGCTGGTCTTCTATGAGAACTTGGTCCTTCCCCGGCCGAATCGACCCATTTTTGCTACAATCTCAATATAGCTGCAGCCATTTTTGGTCTTGTATTTCTCTAATGCCAACCTCTCTCTGAGGTATAAATGGAATAAGGCGTGTATATGTTTAGAGACCAAATAACATTTACAACTCATCCAGACCTAATAAAATACAGTCACAATATTGGACGTAGGCCTCTTGTCATTTCTGAGAGGGTTTTTGCCTTAAGTAATCCACCGTTCGTTAGCGCGTTGGCGATTTTCACAGGTCTTCTAAAATATTTATTTTTTAGAATTGACCCTCACGATTGTTTTATCGGTTGCAATGAAAAGATTTCGTTAGCGCTTCCACAGACAACTACCACCACATCAGTGTTGCAGACCCACCACAGTCATGGAGGATAGGTAAATATATATTATGGGTCTACCACAAATAAATTCCAAAAATGCCTTTGCCCAGACTTTTATTACTTTTGTTGTACCTTAAAAATTTTTCCTACAAGCGGTGAATATTTTTTAAGGAAATTACGTAAGGCGCGATATTTATGTGCACGTACAACCGACAAGATACATTAGGGTTACAACTTAGAGTCATCGTCGCTTCTTCCAAGCTTTCGTGAGTAATTTCCGAAGCCGTATAGGGTATTTCCTGTATCATTTACAGAGTAAGACTGATGGAAATATGGCGCGGTATCTCTCGACACTAAATTTTATTTCGTATGAAAGTACTATACTTTCATAACCATAAAAATTAACTAATTGGGTTAATAAGATAATGGGTAGTTAAGTGCTCGCCATCAATGTCATAATACGCGAGCAATCCGGGTTCGATCCCTTCCGGCACCAATGAAGGAGGTAATTGCAGTTTGAAGAGCTGATTTACCAGGTACTGGGCTGTGATGGAAAACATCACGAGGAAACCTGCATATAAATAAGAATAATAAAATATTCTGAGTACATTTGAAGTCTGCCGAAAAGCACTTGAGCAAGTAGTTTTAATTCTACTTTTATATTATTAATCTGTCTATCCATTACAACATATCGAAATCAGCTGCTGAACATTGGCCTCCTCCATAGATTGCCTCATAAGGGCTATATTTCCTACAGTTGCTACGCTAGGCAAGCGAGTGTGCAACCGCAGACGTTTATTAACTTGAGTTGTTATTAGGAAGATACTGCTGCCTATTGCTTGATTCACGCCTGCCTCGATACCCACGGGAAGTTATAGGGTAATTAATATAATTTAATCTATTTCTGAGACATTGTACAATAAGTTGCTGCATTACAACATCTAAGATTATTAACATGTCTTACCGGCAACGGGATAGAAATAGCACAATAAATAATTCTTATTTTTTTTAATCATGGCAGCAAAAACTTAAAAATATTATGTTAAATCTAATAAGTAATAATTGCAGTTATTAAAAAGTAGTGTAGTATAAAGCAAAAACAAAAGTGATCAATTATTTTGAACAGTTATAACATAAATAAGAAGTAAGACAAAAAATGATATTTACATTCTATTTTAATGCTAATGGCTTCTATTACTCCACCACGACACGGCACTACTAGGTGGCAGGACTCCTTTACCTGTCTAGGAGGCCGTATGAACAGGTACCAATCCCTTAACTATCTCTACGGTTTCAGCATTGTACATTTGTGAAGGCTATAGAGAGCCAAAATAATTATGGGTTGTAAGGCATTCCATCTGAGTCCTCAGAAGTAACAACGCATCGGTAGTCTTTTTTGTTTTAGGTTGACTGCAGGCGTCCATGGACTATAGTAGCCAATTATCATCAGGACTATTTTTTCGATTTCGTAAAAAAAACTATTATTAATATATAGTTATAATTATACTGTAGCATATAACAATAGAATCACAAATGAAAAATACTCGGTTACCGCAATTAAATTTATCCGGTCATAGAACTTATGTTCTGTATCATAATTAGAGTAGTGTGTTACGAACTGTTGACACGATCGTAATTATTACATTTGTTTGAAACCTTTGATTGTATACATGTGTATATAACAAAGCTCGAAATGTTCTTGTCCTGGTTTTTACAATTTTACTTTATCAAATGGATTCATGCTGTGCAATTTAAAAATTGATGACTCTTTATATGAGAAAAATATTAAATTTAAAATCAGAAATAAACTGTTATGAACCTCTGTTAATCTAATTATTGCGCGAAAACAAAATCATTTTCTTAAAGGAGATACGGCAAATGACTTTTTTTATAGGCTTTTTTTATATTATATAGAGTGACAAAACGAGCACTCAGCCCACCTGATGGTAAGGGGTTCCTGTAGCCCATAGACATCTACAACTATCCTCGATTACGATTCAAAATGCAGATGCGTTGTCACCCGTGAGGATTAAGATGGAATGCCTTTTTCCAGAAAAAGGGTCTCCAGTTCTCTACACTCACCATATTACGCTGGTATTGCGTGTGAGCGCTGTGAGAGCGTGGTCCTGTGTGTGTAACGCAGACATAAAACGCGAATCATAATAATTGGCTTGATAAAAATCATACTAATGACATTAAATTGTAATGTATTTAACCATGAACTATTTAAAATGAGTTATATCAAATAAAAAAACTTATTATTTTTACCACTACAGGGCACAGGCCACCTCTCCTTTCTGATAAAGTTTTAGGCCTAGGAAAAGTCGGCCGCGCTGCCCCAATGCGTGTTGGTGGACTTCACGTGTCTTCGAAATTTTTTTTTATTTCTATGATATGCAGGTTTCCTCACGATGTTTTCCTTTACTGTAGAGCACGTGGTAAATCAGCACTTAAAATTGTAATTAACAATTTTATTGTCGCCGGCGGGGTTCGAGCCCGGGTTGCTCGCGTACTGTGATTTTTACTAGTCTTTTAGAGCTAACACGGCTTTTTTAGAAAAAATCTAAATATGTCTTAATGTTAACTGTTTATAAAGTCCATTGTTAATCGCATTGCCTTAGCGTACTGAAAGCCTATTCACTCTTGCTTTGAAGACAAGCAAATTGTAATTGGATGAAAATATAGACGGAGGCAAAATCTCTTTTTACATTCTAAAAGAAAAAAATACTCTTCTATTATTTATTTACTAGGTTTTTGACTATTCTAAGCTAGTACTTGGCTACTGGTAAATAACTACCCCATCTACTGGTAAATAGTGATGCAGCCGAAGTAGAAGAACAATACCCTATTCACTCTTGCCCTGAAGAAATTACATTGTGATCGGATAAAAAAGACTTAATGTGGCAAGTTATTAAAATATATAAATGGCAAAATAAATATATAACAAACTAGCAATTCGCCTCGTCCCGCACTTGTGATTACCGGGTCTAACTATAGCTAAAAACCATCAAGGTGACTTCATAATTATCCCATAAAAATTTCATTAAAATCGATCACGTCGTATAGGTGGAGAAGAATTATTACGGACACACGCACACCGGAATATTTATATATGTTATGGACCAAGTGATTAATTGGGCATTATTCATAATGCCTGGGCAATATGAATAGAAATTATTTAATTCACAGGGCATAATAAATAAAGTCCGTTACTAATTGGGCAGAGTAATAAACAGATGGAAGTGTCTATACATACGATAATCGAACGATTAATTTTCTTTATTTATATGATTATAGTATGTTTTTTTTTTATTCGTCCGATCTAATAAAACATTACACTAATCTTGCAATATCAGTGACGTTAGATTTGGGTGCGGCTGGCCGCATAGATACATTATAAATATATATTCGTTAACCTTAAATAAATTAAAATATAATCGATCGGGGAAAAAGTTTCTTCGTATTTTGTTTGTATAAAATTGAAGAAAAATCTCTTTGGTTGTAACTGTTCTAACAGTGAATCTTACAAAGAAATTCGATTCATTCTGAAGTTTTATGACAAAAAAGGGAAAATGCGACTCAAGCCGCGAAAAAAATTTGTGATCTTTATGGACCTAATGCAGTGTCAGTAAGAGTAGCCCAAAGATGGTTAAAGCGTTTTCAGTCCGGGAATTTTGATGACAAAGATACTGCATGATCTGGTCGCCATTTAAAAAAGTCTGCCTATACAAAAAAGCTCGATATTTTGGTGCCACACGAGCTCACTGAAAGAAACCTAATAAATCATGTACTCATTTGCGGTTCTTTATTGAAACGTAATGAAACCGAACCATTTTTAGAATAGAATAGAATATAATAATTTTTTATTCAATATAGATTACATGTGTAATTCTTATTGAAAGTCACTTTTTTGGTTAAAGTAAATTTTACATTAATGGTTGTACAAACTATTTAAGTACAAAATTTATTTTAGAAACTGCTTGGAAGCGACCACCTCATTCCCAGGGGTTATTATCAACCATGTATTCATTTATACTTTAATAACCCTTTTTATACAGTTTCAGCTTAACAAAACATTTAAACTTGGTAATAGAGATTATAGAAGATTAAATAGACACAGATATAATATACAAAAGATAGATTTGAAAAGATTGATCACTGATGATGAAAGTAGATCACCAAGAACGTGCAAAAAAGATCATGGTCAAAGGGTAGTCAAGCTCCACAGACTGTAGCGAAACCCGGATTAACATGCAATAAGGTGATTCTGTGTGTATGGTGGGATTTGAAGGGCATCGTTTATTATGAGCTTTTACCGCCGAGCGAAACCATCGATTCGGATCTCTACTGCCAACAACTAATGAGACTCAAGCAAGAAATTGAGAAAAAACGGCCGGAATTGATCAACAGAAAAGGAGTGGTCTTTCATTACGATAACGCCAGACCACATATCTTTGGCCACTCAGCAAAAATTAAGAGAGCTTGGTTGGGAAGTGTTAATGCATCCACAATATAGTCCTGACCAGGCATCCTCAGATTTTCACCTGTTCTGGTCTCTTGAGAATTCTTTGGATAGTGTTAGGTTAACATCTAAACTGTCAAAACTACCTATCTCATTTTTTTGATCAAAAATCCCAAGATTTCTACAGCAACGGGATTATGTCACTATCTACAAGATGGCAACAAGTTATCGAACAAAATGGCTTATATATATTATAATTAAATGTAATTAAACTTTGAAAAAAAATATCTTGAATTGGTATATAAAATACGAAGAAACTTTTTCCCGACCTAAATATTGAAAGAATTGAACTTTTTAATTTTAAAAATTATCGAACGAATAAGTATATTTTATCTATACGATTATCGTATGATTAGCAAATTAATTTTTTAACAACTTTAACATTATTAGCTTATTGTGTGTAACATGGTTCGGTTTGGTTAGGTTAGGTTATATCAAATTCCCAAACAGTAACGTAGCAATATTCACAATGATATACCGTTATTGCAATTTTTGAAAATACAAGTAAAGAAGGCTTCTACTTTTATTTTATATTATCCCAAATTGAATGTGATTTATGGGCAACAACGTTTTACCTACCGATCGACCCTTACAAATGTGTGTACGTTACGTGCTCAGTAAAACCAGTTAAAATAATGCATTACCACGCATTTTGAATTTAAAAGATAAAAAGGACAAAATGTTTGAGAATTTTTTTGATAATTTTTTCTTCACCTTTTACCTATATTACTTATTCTGAACCTTCTCTGCAAATTTGGCCGGTTATTGCAAAATAACCCCAAAAAAAAATTAAACTCCTAGGAGTACTTTAGGAGTACCCTTAACCGACGAGCGTGTATGCGTAGATATATGGATGTAAAGGAGGCGAGAGAGGTCTGCCAGGAACGTGCCAAATGGAAGTCCGTAGTCTCTGCCTACCCCTCTGGGTGACAGGCGTGAGTGTTTATGTATGTTTATGTTTATGTATATATTTAAACTTCTGTACGTGTGTTTGTCATTGAACTCCTCCTAAACGGCTGGACCGATTTTGATGAAATTTTAATGGGATATTTATAGGGTCACTTTAATGGTTCTTAGCTATTAGTTGCACCTGGTAACCCGTGCGAAGCTGGGGCGGGTCGCTAGTTTATTATATATTCACAATTGGACCCGGTTGGTGGCGCTATTATTGAGACCCAGAAATCGCACGCGCAAAGCGGTGCGGATCGCTAGTTTTATATATAGATGTATCATTCCACTTTTAATTAAGTCTAAAATAATCTTTCAAATTTACCTCAAGCTTCCTGCAAAAGATTTCAATTCATCGCAAAGGCAAAATAAACTTGAGTTACGTCTCTCACAGATACAAAGTCACACAGAGTTCTATAAGAATTTTGAACTAAAGATCTTACCTCCGTGGTTCACTGGACCTCGTTACCGAGTTTGTATAACTTAGTCATTCGCAAACTTAAATTTCGTAGAGATTTCGTATAAAATTACGTAAGCAGCTATTTTTATTCACACAATTTTTTATGCAGAATATGGGTGAAATACAAGCACACAGTCCACCCAATGGTAAGTAAATGCCGTAGGTAGGCCGAATTCCGTGACCCATCGACATCTATATCTATCTTCAATTAAAAATCAAAATTTAAATGCGTTGTCACTCTTAACGACTAAGATGGAATGCCTTAATTTCAGTAAAAAGGGGTCTCCGGTTCTCTACACAGTAATACAGTAGTATTAAGCTGCTATTTTACGCTGGTAAAATAATCGTGACAAACGTCTACATAGTCGAACTGATGGTTTATAGATGTGGCCAATAGACACCATCAAGCTTTAATTAAGAGTACAAATTCAAATGCGTTGACTAATCTGAAGACAAAGATAGAATGTACCATAGTAAAAAGAGTCTCCATTTCTAGTCACTCACTATACAAAACAAAGTTCGAGCGTGGTCCTTCTCCGGTTTTCATACTGTAGCCACAATTAAGTTGCGGTCTGGCTTTACTATGTATATCAAATTAATGCTTTACTTTAATATTGTTGTATACAATAAAGGATGTCTTTTATTCTTCTTTTCTTTATATTTTTCTTTCTGTTAAAGCAAATAATTAAGTGAGATTAAATGAAGAATACGCTGCTGATTTCTAACAGTTATAGATGATGCGCTGCTGAACATAAATCTTCTCCATAGATTGCCTCACCGGGGGGATTTTTCTCTCCCCTCTTATGTTAATTGTGACACCCCTATTTTTAACAGAATAAAAGTGATAAACGAGTGCACAGTCCATCTGATGGTAAGTGGATGTTGTGACCCACAAACATCCACATCTATCCTCGATTAAGTACCAAAATGCAGATGCGTTGCCACCACTGAGGACAAATATGGAATGCCTCATTTTCAGGTAAAAGGGTCTCCAGTTCTCTACACTACGAATACGAAACAAAGCAGAGTTGAGCTGCTATTTTACGCTGGTATTCTGTGAGAGCGTGGCCTTACCCGGTCGAGCCGACCCATTCGTATTACTACAATAATATAGCTGCAGCATGGCTCTGCCACGCAACTCATGGAGAAGAAAGGTTCTCGAGTGGCAACCACGAACCGGTAAGGGACGCGTAGGGTGACCGCCGACTAGCTAGAGGGACGACCTGGTACGACATATAGGAAGTCTTTTTACTTTTGAAGTCGGTTTTTACTTTTATCAAAAGTTGAGTATTCAAGAGTGAGATTGCTCTAAGGAGTATCACAAGTGCAAAGTAACAAACAACTATAATGTCTTCTAAATAGTTACAATAAAGTATTGATCCTCCATGTTTTTCCACAATTAGGGATGGAATTTTTCTTCAAACTTATATTGGGACTATCCCTGAAGAATATCCTATTAAATAAAAATAATCATCTAAATCGGTTCAAACATTTCCTTAAAATAAGGTAACATACATGAAAAACATACACGTCGAATATAGAACAATTTCATTTTATGTACTCGGTTAAAAATTAGTAAACTGGTCATATAAAAAAAGGTTTAATTTACAATTTGATTGAACAGTAATTAAAAAACCCGACTACGTTTCTTAAAAAAACCTTCCCTTTTTTTTTATTTGCAGATGCAATATATAAATATTATATAGCCTATGTCACTTTCACAATTAAGAAGAATCTAACGACACCCCATATGTTAAAATCCATCAAGCCATTTAGGCTACAGAGCGTGCCAAATAAATGGACATACATTATACATACTCTCGAAAAACATCACCCTCCTTCTCGGGTAGTCGGGTAAAAACCATCAGTGGCATCGTTTTTCAATGTGAAAATCTCTTATTATATGGTGTGAGTTAGCACAATAAATACTACCTGTATTGAATAGTCAGCTATTGTTTTTCCGTGTCAGCTATTTTTCCTCAGGTTTGCAATTTTCTTTAAATCATTATGTGAAGACGTTACGTACTGATAGGGGGATTTTTATTGCAAAGTTAGCAGCTCATCTGAACGTGTTTTGTTTCCGAGAACATATTATAACGTATGAAATATTTTTGCTTTGTAAAAAAATACGAGTAATACCGCAAGTTCACTTTTATATATCTTCAACATAATCATCATTACAGCCATCAACAGTCCATTGGTGAACAAACGGGTTTGCAACAGCATTTTTTTATAATGTTGTTTGATTTCTATTTGTCATATGTTACGACACTCATGGGATTCTAATGACGATTTAAAAATATTTATTTAAAATTTCATAATATACATAAAAGGATAGACCCATAGTTAACGACATGCAACAGGAAACTCGCACTACTTGTTTTTTTTTTTGATCACACGGTCTACCAGATGGCAAGTGCATTCAACAAAATTCTTGGGCTTAACTGTTGACACTCATTGTAGCTGGGAACCACATTTAAATGAACTTTGTGCCAAGCTGTCAAAATACGTCTACCCTTTGAGAAGAATAATTTCTAACACGTCTGTTAAAGCAGGATTGATGACATACCATGGATATATACAATCAGTTTTAGCGTATGGCATAATTTTCTGGGGCAACGCCCCAAACATCGGCAGGGTATTTAAAATGCAAAAAAAGTGCATTAGAGCTATGTGCGGGGCTCCGCAGAGTGACTCTTGTAGACCACTTTTTAAGAAACTGGGCATTTTGCCACTACCCTGTTTATACATTAAAGAGGTATCTTTATTTGTACGCAAATATGAATACTTATTTGAAAAATCTAAAAATCCCAGGAAGCCTTATAAAATAACAAGTTCATTTTATCCAAAAACAGTACAATATAATAAAAGCATTTACTGTAATGCCATTAAAATTTACAATAATATTCCTGACTCTTTTAAAAATATGAACGATATAAGATTTAAAAAGGTACTGAACACGTGGTTATTAGATAAATGCTTCTACAGCTTACAAGAATTTATAGAAAACAAAGATTAAATAAAGTAATGATATATTTAGTGGTTAGATTTATTATTTTATTATTCCAACAAATTATTGAGTACTAAGACAAAATTATAATGAAAAAGTTAAATAAAGTAATTTTAGTAGTAAGTAAAGTATTTTTAGTATAGAAAACTGACATCATATATTGTAATAATAATTTAAAAAAATACGATGACATTAATGAATTAATCTATATATTATATTTGATAAAGATATCGATTATTTGATAAATATAATTAAGACTTAATATTGTACACCTGAAATAGGTAGACTATGGAGCACAAATGTACATAACATAATCTTAAGATCTTATTTAATTTTACCTGTAGTCATGCAATAAATATTTTTGATTTGATTTGATTTGATTTGACCCTGTGGTCCATAGACATCTACATTTATCCTCTATTAAGATATCAAAATGTGGATTCGTTGTCACCCCTCAGGATTAAGATGAAATGCCTCGTTTCGAGTGGAAAGGGCTTCCGGGCCTCTAAACTCACCATACGAAACACCGCAACTTTAAGCTTCTATTTTACTCTGATATTCTGTAAAAGCGTGGTTTTTTATAATATAGCTGCAGCACGGCTCTACCACTTTTGAGGTATACTAACTACTACGACTAACCGAGTAGAAAGAAAATAAATATGTCCATTTATTGCAGCTGATAAAAATAATGCAATATCATTTATTAAGCACAATCCAACACAATTAAGTTCAATATTGAGATGTGGAATTAATATTGACTCGAAATTCAATCTTTGACTTGTCACGCAAACTGAATTATAACATTTTAATTAAGATACAATACAGGACATGATCATTAAATAAATGATACATGTTACGGAGTAGGAGAATTTCCATACTAATGGACGACGCAAATTGAGTTTAGACGGGAATCGGGGACTCGGCAAATATGAAGTTAATTATGATTCCTGATACGTAATGTGGCATTGTAATTTCATTTCGGATAACCGAGCGCGTCTTCTAGAAATAGTAACATGGATAGATACAGATAATAGTAGTAGTTTTTATAATTGCTATTCTTTGCCTTTCGCAGCAAAGAATAGCAATTATGACAAATCCTCTCTAAAAGAGGACTGGCCAAATACAACAGCGGATTTTATGTTCGACGAATAATGGAGATTAAGAATATTACGACCACAAATAAATTATTAGTAGGTAACCTTTATACGTATATTAATTATTTTGAGCGGACTTCAAATAAGAAGAAGGGTCTCAATTCAACTCTTCGATTTTTTTTTTATTGAAGATGTAACTTTTTCAAATTTACGTGGTAGAGCCATGCTGCAGCTATATTAATAGTATAGTTGTAGCACGAATGGGTCGGCTCGACCGGGGAAGGACCACGCTCTCACAGAATACCAGCGTAAAATAGCAGCTTAATGCTGCTGTGTTTCGTATGGTGAGTGTAGAGAACCGGAGACTATTTTTACTGGAAAAGAGGCATTCTATCTTAGTCCTCACGGCTGACAACGCATCTGCATTTAAATTCGCAAACATAGATAGATGTAGATGTCTATGTGCCACAGCAACCACTTACCATCAGGTGGACTGTGTGCTCGTTTGTCACCCTTATTCTATAAAATAAAATAAAATCTAGTAGCCTACAAATTTGAAGGAAAGTTGAACCCTTAAGAGTGTTATTTTATATAGAAGAGAGAGTAAACGAGCATGCGGCTCACCTGATGGTAAGTGTCGACCGCCGGACATAAGCAACTGCAAGGTTAGTAGGGTGAGTGTAGAGAACCGGAGATCCTTTCTACTGGAAATTAGGCATTCCATCTCAGTCCTCAGGGGTGACAACGCATCTGCATTTTGATTCTAATTTGAGTATATGCCTATGGGCCACAGTATCAACTTAACATCAGGTGGGCCTTTGATTCGTTCGTCACACTTATTTTATAATAATATAATTTAAAATTAAAAATTTCCACAACCGACTTCAATATATATTATTAAGGATAACTCAAAAACTATTGGTGAAACCTTGATGAAGTTATATGGGACCACATGAAAAGCACCCGCTTTCAAATAAAAAAGAATAATCGAAATCGGTCCACGTAGAAAACAGTTATGAGGTAACACACATAAAAAAACATACAGTCGAATTGAGTACCTCCTCCTTTTTGAAGTCGGTAGAAAAAAATAACAATATGTTCAATTTCAGAAACTTAATGTGCCCTCTAAGCAACCGCGGCTCTCTTTCCTTTTGTAGAGAGGATTTGCCTTAATCACCACGTTTGACAGAATGATTGGTCAATGCAATACTAAACGTCTCGCAATTCTAACGTTGTTACCCGACATCCGTCTAGAAATTTTACATCTGTCGTAATCAAGATGGTTACTACAGATGTATCATATCCCATAATCGCCATTTAAGAAACTTGATAAAAGGTGATGGATTACTTTACGCCACCACCACGCGGTAAATAATTTCATCATTCCTTTGAAACCTCAAAATTCTGAAGACCCATGATGATTGCTTCTTTTCTTCTAGTATTAAAATAAACTTTTTTGAAAGTATGGTACTTTCAAAAAAGTTTGTTTTCAAATCGTAAAATTCCAGTCATACATAATACTAGCGATCCGCCCCGGCTTTCCACAGGTGATTTCTAGATCTCGACAATAGCGCTACCTGCCGGTTTCAATGGTAAATCTTAACCATTCTCAAATCAACTTAATCACATACACAAAATTTTATTATAATCGGTCCAGCGATTTAGAAGGAGTTCAGTCACATATGCACACGGACAGAAGAATTAAGACAATTTCTTTTATAATTTTTTTCAATAATCTTCAAGTATTTCAGATAAAATATAGCCTGAAACCCTCCAGGCATTGCTCTCTCTCTCTCTGTTCGTAGAGTTTAATCACAATCGGTTCAACTATTTTAAATTACTACTAATACAAATATTTAATTGTATGACTCCACAGAGTGATAAGAAAAATTGTTAACACCTGGTGCTTCAAAATATACAAGGAATGATAGGCAAAGAGCTAGAAATTGAATTGTTCTTAAATAGCAAAAATATTCATATTTTATGTGTTACTGAACATTGGTTAAAAGCTTATAACTTAATGTTTAACTTCAGTAATTACCAGGTGGTCAGTTCGTTCAATAGAGAAACGGTTTAAAGAGGAGGCTCCTTAATATTAGCTAGTAAATTATTATCATGTAAATAACGTAAATATATTGTGAGCCTCTCTGTTGAGCGAACTGCAGAAAAGGCATGTATTGAGTTTGAGCACCTCATTGTTGTGCGCGTCTACAGACCCCCATGTTCTATATACGATACTTTTGAAAAAATTATGGAGGAAGTTTTTCTTAAGCTTAATAAACAGAATAAGTCTGTTGTAATATGTGGAGACTTTAATATCAATCTCCTAGAAGCTTCCTCCACCAATATTAAATTTAGATCATTGTTTAAATCGTATGGTCTTTTTAATTTATTTTTAGAGCCAACGCGTATTGCTCAATCTAGTGCAACATGTATAGATAACATTTTTACAAATGTTAAGCCGTTGCATAAATGTATAATTCAAAAATTAAGTTCTGATCACTGAGGACAATTAGTTTCGTTACCTTATGTTCACAAAAAGCAAGTAGATGAGAAAGTTGTGTTTGTTCCAGTAAATGCACGACGCTTGGAGTAGTTTAGAAGTAACATAGTGAAAAAACTTCCATCACTTTCATACCAAAATGATCCTAATTTTTTGTATGGAACATTGTTTAAGCTCATTTGCAATGGATTTAACAATACTTTTACTTCTAAAACATTCTCCTTGAACAGTCGAAAGTAATTCAATGAATGGGCGACAGTAGGAGTCCATAAGAGCAGACAAAGGTTATATGATCTTTACCATGAAAGATCATATAATCCTAGCGTTGAATTTAGGGAATATGTAAAAAAATATTCAAAAATATTTAAAAGAGTGTGCTCCACAGCCAAGTCTTTGCATTTGAGCAGCAAAATTAAGACGGCTTCTAATAAAATCAAAATGACATGGAGTATAATTAATAGCGAAACTGGTAAGATCAACTTTTGCAATTCAAACTACCAGTTAAGTGTTAACAACAAATTAACTGAATCAGATCAGGACGTTGCAATGGTTTTTGAGAAATATTTTACTGATATTCCGATCTTAACCACTAAGTCAATGAATTCTTCTCCTGCCGTTACCGAATCATTACTTAAACAACATGTAAATGCGTGTACAAACAATTTTAAATTTCATAAAGTATCATCAAAAGATATTATAGAATATTTTAAAACTATTGATATTAAGAATACTGCGGATCTGTGGGAGATTTCCGTTAAAGTTCTTGCGTCTATAATAGATACACTCCCGCCTCATCTAGCTATTATTTTTAATACTAGTATCGAATCTGGTGTGTTTCCTGATTTAATGAAGCATAGTAAAGTAATACCTTTATTTAAATCTGGTAGTACATTAGACCCCGTCAATTTTAGACCTATTTCTGTACTACCAACACTTACTAAGATTTTTGAAAAAATTATTTTTGATCAAATGTTAAATTTCTTTAATATAAATCATTTACTTCATAAAAATCAATTTGGTTTCACAAGGGGTCGCTTAACAACTGATGCCGGTGTTGAGCTGATTAAATATATCTTTAATGCATGGGAGAATTCACAGGATGCTTTGGGTATATTCTGTGACCTATCCAAGGCCTTCGATTGTTTTCATCATGAAACATTTATCAGGAAACTTCAACACTACGGTGTAAGAAGTGATGCTCTTAAATTAATTATTTCATATTTAAGTAACAGAACGCAAAAAGTTGTCATTAACCATATGAGCTCTTCCAGGTCGATGTTACAAATGGGCGTGCCTCAAGGCTCAATTCTCGGCCCCTTTCTGTTTCTTGTATACATTAATGACTTACCTAACATAGTAGGGGATAACCATGATATATATTATTTGCTGATGACACTTCTTTAATTTTCAAATTAAGACGACAATTAATAAAATATGACGAAGTAAATAATGCTATATCTAAATTAGTAAATTGGTTCAATGTTAATAATTTGCATTTAAATAGCACCAAAACGAAATGTATAAAATTCATGACTCCAAATGTCAAACAATTAAATACTAATGTGATTTTAAATGGGGAGGAACTGAGTCTTCTAGATACCACCATTTCTTGGAATCACACTAGACGCGAAGCTTCAATAACAACACAAAAATTAAAGTAGTTTTACAAAAATAAGTGATATCCATTCTGTAAATACTAGGAACAAACACAAGCTAGTAGTACCAGTTACTCGACTCCACCGAGTCAGTAATTGATTCTTGGGGCGATGTATACGCTTTTACAACAAAATCCCAGAAAATATACAAAATTCGACCTGTTCAAAAGTCAAAAACTTTATTAAACATAGTTTGTATAAAAAGGGTTATTATAAAATTAAGGAATTTATGGATGGGACCCTGGGAATGAGGTGATCGCCACCAAGCTATTTCTATTTTGTTTTGTGTTGTTAATTGTGTAACATACATGATTGTAAGCTGTTATTTAAAAAAAAAAGTCCCGCTTGGTTTCTTGCTGGTTCTTCCAGCAAGCATTTGTAATCTATATTGAATAAAAAAGTTTCTGTTTCTGTTTCTGTTTCTGTTAAATAATCTGGTTCCCTGACATGACAGCTTACTAGGGTTGACAACATTTTTGGCTTTGATAATTAGTTATATTTTTTACGGGGTATTTTGTAACACGCTGCAGATTACGTAGTATAGCACACCTCACTCACCCCATCCTTTATGCTCACCCGTCCCCTGTCATATGAATTGATTAACTTCAAATCAGAACACAAACGAACTAACAGTTCACCTGATGGTATATGATGATATAAAAATTACCTTCGCAGTGTTCTGTTTCATAACTTCAACAGACGATTCTGTAGAAAAATAAAATGTCTTTTAATTTAGTTAAGTGACCGCCGGGATCAAAAACCTACCTACGCTCTGTTGCCTCCCCGACGTTCTGGAGAACTCTTAATTAATGAACGTGTAATTACAACTCTCCTTGTTTTTAATCCAAGTCACATGCAGTGGAGAGTTCAGTGTTATTTACAAATATTTAAGTTTCTTGCGGGATAAAAATGTTATGCTGGAGTTTTGTTTAATATAAAGAGGAAACAACGAGCATGTGGTTGGTCTGATGGTGAATGTTCACGGCCTCCCATGAAAATTGTAAACTGTAAAACCGAAGGAATTACAGGTGCATTGCCAGCCTTTTGGAAGGCGTAAGATCTTTTCTTGAAAGTCTCTAAGTCGTATCGGTACGGGAAAACTTCCCCATACGGGTAAAAATTCCCCATAAAGGAAATTATTATTTTTTATAGCCACACAGCCAGTTGATGCAAGTTATTCCATCTTAGTCCTCAGGCTACATTATTCGTTATCACAACGTATAACCTGTACCCCCTTTTTAAAGTTAGTTGCAATTGTCTATGGGGTATGTAAACTGCCCTTGTAAAAAAACTGTATCGTGTACAGGAGAAAATGCTAGTCATAACGTTTAAAATTAAAAGACTAAGACTGAATACTAAAGTTTCACGATGAGACCGGTAAAACATAAGGTTGAAGAGTTATCTATTCCGCTATCATTACACTGTATAATACAAAACCCTCGAGTGGAAAACGGGGAGCATCACAATTTCAAAGTAGTACGAGGTAGTGCGTTTGCTTGCTTTACTTGCTTGCTTAAAATGTAATTTAAGGTGAAGCACCAGTTATTTATTACTATGCAAATTATCTCTCTAAATTCCTTTCTAGCAAAATGTACTCTTTAAGTCTCTGAGACATTCTTACCGTGTTTTCCTATATTAGGTGCTTATTTATGAAATTACTTTATAGAAAAGAAATGGGTTATATGTATAGAAAAAAAATGAGTGCTTGAATCCTTTACTGGCAATTAAAAATTTATTCATATTTAAAATGAATAAACATTAATATTTTTTTCTGTTAAATATACATAATACATTAAATTTATTGTATTTTTTTGTCTATTTTTGTATTTACCAATAAAATATTTACCTCAACTGTGGTAGCTCAGGGGCTAAGCACTCGCTGTAAATTTCATAATACGCGAGCAACCCGGGTTCGATCCCCGTCGGCACCAATGAAATTGTTAATTACAATTTAAGTGCTGATTTACCACGTGCATGGCGGTGAAGGAAAACATAGTGAGGAAACCTACATGTCTGAGAAATAAGAAAAAAAATATTTCGAAGACATGTGAAGTTCACCAACACGCATTGGGTCAGCACGGCGGACATTTCCTTGCCCTAAAACCCTCTCAGAAATGAGAGGAAGTCTGTACCCAGCAGTGGGACGTATATAGGCTGTAACTTTTTTTTTAGCAATAAAATAATAGATAATTGTTTGTATTGAAGATCATATGTAACGTCCATGTCATACCTATTCCGGTAACTATTGGGAGCACTACACTCGAAGTTGTTGACGAGTATATTTACCTAGAACAAGTAGTCCGACTAGGTAAGTCGTCTTCGACCGAGAGATCAATCGCCGGATTTGAATCGGCTGGGCAACGTTCGGGAAATTACGACACATCTTCTCGTCAGGTATACCTCATAACCTGAAAACGATTGCTGCCTGAATGCTGCCACGGTGTTCACTGGGCAGGAACGTCAGGAATTAAAAATTAGTCAAATTAAACGAGATAAAATTTCGTAAATTTAGTTTTATTCAATGTCGCGTATTCGCGTAAATATAAGAAATGATTATCGGGTAAACTTTGTCGGGTAAAATGTTAAACTCCGATAAGGCGTCAAAAAATATTTTCAAATTTACCCCAATTCCGAAAACTATGGAAATCTAGAGGTCTGGCGAGTACGGCGGTTGACGCAAAGCTCGAATCTGCTTCTATTTACTCATTTAGCGCTCGGGACATTGTTTGGCTACCTTCATTGGATCTAACCATTGGGACGAACATTTCCAATTATTGTACAATCTCTAATTTTCATCACAAGTGACAGTTGGATTCGGAAAAATCTCTTTTGTGTGCCGATTGAACATAATAACGCGATATTGTCGCGGAGATGCCTTCAATTTTTTTTATTAATTAAATATTAAACGAACTCACAGGCCACCTGATTTTAAAAATATCCTCAACTGTAGTCTCATCCGAGGCTAGCCATCTGCGCTGGACAGAATTATAGTGCCCGATGTATGCGCAAGCACAGGTGCACTCTCTATTCCCTCACTCTCATAGTCCGATAGGACGGTAATCTGACACGGCCGGAGAGAGAAACAGCGCAGGACCTACGGCTTTATATGCTTTCTTAGGCACAGAGGTGAAACATCTCCAACTTCCTAACTCCGGTTTGCCATGAGAATTTTTAAAAGCAAAACCCAATAACAGATTTTTGGCTAGACCCTGGTATCGAACCCGGGACCTCATGATCAGCAATTGTGTTTACGATCACTAGACCAACGAGGCAGTCAAATCTGTCGTTGAACTGATGTTAAGTAGCTATTGCCGGCATTGAACCTGCAACCAGTTTCAAACAAAGGATATAGATACTAGCTACTACTAGATGTGTTGTCACCTCTTGGGAATAAAATCGAATACGTCACAATATGTAATCATACTGGCTCTTTATAGCCATATGTCTGGAACACAGCAGTGCAGATACTGCTTTTGCTGGAAAAAATAAGTAAGAGGATGGTACCAGCCCAGAAAGACTCCTAGACAGAAAAGTTCTTAGTTCTACCAACTATTAAATTACAATTACAAAATTCATATTATGTTTGCGTTTGTATTTTAGTAAACTTATTCCTTCTTGCATATCTCTAAAATGATAGGATTTTGTTGAGTATTTTAAAGAATACGACACAGTCCACCTTATTGTAAATGAATGCTGTGGCCCATAGACATCTACATCTATCCTTGGTTAAATATCAAAAAGCAGATGCGTTGTCAACCCTGAGGACTAAGATTCAATGCCTCGTTTAAAGTAAAAAGGATCCTATCTCTTCACTTACCACACGAAATACAATAGCAATAGGAAGCTATTTTATCCTTATCCTTTTAACGCACACCTTAACTTTTTCTTTAATTTCTAAAATTTTGTGATAAATATATTTTAGAAATTAAATAAAATATTCTAAAATATAGTTATTCGAGAAAATCCCAAAAATTATGTGGCCATTGAACGTTCTGCGTCACTAACCATCACTGCAAAATCACTGGCCAGTAAAGTGGACACTTACGAAATCTATATTATTTTTGTGAAGGGATATAAAATAAGGACTTCATTATGAATTACCTAATCAGCCGTTAATAATAGAACATATTATACTTACTAACACAGAACAATCAGTCATCAATTACAAAAATAATTAACATAACATTTTTCTTCTAAAAGATAACATCTTTTTCTAAAACATAAGTTTTAATTTTTCTTATCACAATCAAACATAGTTATAGGTATTATTAATAGAATGATTACCTACGTTCTTCATTATGGAATGGTACAAAGCATTTTACACATAGGGCTACATCACATTGAACGCATTAATAGACGCTTCTCTTTGGCTGAGACGCGGTACTGCAGTATCTCCATCTATGCGAATTGTTCTTAGAAGATTTTATAAACTTATGATTAATTTTATTTTAATGAAAAGAGCAATTATATTTAATTGCTCTCTTCATTCGAAAAGGAAGCAAAGGTTATTTCGTATCTCCTGTGAATTTAGATCAACTTCTGTTTGTAGGCCCACATAATTATTGAAGGTTTCTTGTACATGGATGGATCTCGAAATCTTTTATAAAAACAAAACATTCATAATAATAGGTTATAGCTACCGAACAAGATTGTTTATGGTAAATTTATTATTATATCATAACAAATGCTTATATAATTGTTATAAAACGATATGGTTTATAGGTATTACTTGAAAATAAATACTCAATACAATAGCTCGAAGTTAGGTAGGCAATTTTTAGGGTATATTTTTCAACAGACCAGTTTGTATTCAATAGCCAAAAATACATGTTTTTCTTACTATCCTTGATTACATTTGCACATAACAGCAAAATATATACTATAAAATAATAGTTTCACTTACTTTTTCTGAGAACGCATGTTTTTTTTTATTACCATAACACTTGTAAACACGTAATGTATACACGCGATGTCAGCAATAGTTCATGCGCGGCTGCACGGTGGCCAGCACACATGCCATCTTTTAAAAGGCGCGTATCTATGATTGCGCGCGACGAACTTGAACGCTGGTCAGTTGACGGGCCAGTGTGATCTAACGCGGGTCGTAAATGTTCATAACATTCAATATTCAAATAAAAATATATGAGATAACGACAATGAAGTGACTGTCCAGTTTACTGGCCACTTTGTATGAGCCGTCCTATAAAGGGATATTCTATGAGAGCGTGATCCTTCTCTGGTTGCGTCGACCTATTCTAGCTACTGCCGTAATATAGCTGCAGCATGGATCTACCACGTTATTCTATATAACGAATGTTTGTCATTCTTATTCTATGAAAAAAAAATTTAAATTTATTGGTGTAATTATAATCATGAAACTACATACCTAAAAATCGGATTTATTATTTTTAATAATTTGATGTAAGAATTAGATAAAATTTAATTAGAAACTGTGCGTCCAGGCAATTAAGTTAAATAGACCGTCCTTTACCAGAAAGCCGGAGGGTATTCTAGTTTAATTAAAATTTTCTTCGTTTGGGAATAAAGCGTAGTTAAAGAACTTTTTTACAGAGAAAAGTTCTTTCACTTCAAGATAATCGACGGAATGAAAAAGAGGATTAGAGATAATGACGTCACGGCGTTGAAGAATCGTGACGTTTGCGGATGTCTTATCACGGTGGGTGTGAATTAGAGCGCATTGGAAATTTTAAAATATTATGTCGTGGGTGTAAATTTGAAAATCGCATTTTTATATTACACAT
The DNA here is from genome assembly GCA_029286625.1 of Parnassius orleans. Lineage (NCBI taxonomy): Eukaryota > Metazoa > Arthropoda > Insecta > Lepidoptera > Papilionidae > Parnassius > Parnassius orleans. Next base: position 28,370 of record JAGSMP010001888.1, read on the forward strand.
TTTTTTAATAAAATTGAAGTGACAAACTAACTTACATTGTACCTGATGATAAGCGACTACTACTACGGTCCATGGACACTTTAGTGTTCTAAATACCTAGTACCTACTATTTTTTTGATTTGACTTCTATTTTTAGTCGTTTTATAAAATAGGATGTTGTTTGTAGCATCCGTTTTATAGGATAAGGGTGACAAACGAGCACACACAGTCCACCTAATGGTAAGTGGTTACTGTGACCCATAGTCACCCTGATACGTTGTCAAGCGTGAGGACTACGATGAAATGCCTCGTCTCCAGTGAAAATGGTTCTCTATACTCACCAAACAAAATACTATATTTACATAATTATTTGATATTTCTTTTCATTATTCTATCTCATGGTCGAATTACGAAATAAAAAAATAAATAAACGTTGAACAAGAATGTCAGAAATCTTGTCTATTATCATGAGAATATAAACAGAAAATCTGGGACTTACATTGTGGACTTACATAATGGGTTTTCTAATTCTGCTACCAAACAACAGCTCATCTACAACTATGCTCCAGTTTTAAAAATAGGAAAGCGTGTATAATTGCACGTTACAAGGCATTTCATCTTCGTCCATGGAATGCAGCAACCGAACATACATGTATATTGGTCATAGCAACCATTTACTTTTGATTTTATTGAAATCTTGTTTCTTCTAAAAATAATAACAGTTCTCGCTGCCACACAATGCTGCACTGGCGGAATATTAATCGCATACAACAACTTGTTCGGTCAGCTGCGAGAGTTTTATGAAACAAGTTTGTAAACGTACACAAACTTCACAGCGATGTCCTGAGTTGAGGTCAGATCTTTGTTGAGTGTTACGACAGTTTGCTTAAAGAAACTTATTTTATTTTAACATCTAAGCTTTACTACCAGCACACTTATTACCGTGCGTTAGAGTAAAGACAAAAGAAAGTACCTACTTTAAAATATGTGCCTATAAAAGTTGTATCAAACTTACATTTGGTTTCGTATAGTGCACTAACTTCATGTGAATAAACTACAATCTAGTCAAAAAGATAATATTTTGTCTTAGGGAACTCCGTCCTCTCCGTCGAACGGCCTTGTCGTGGAGGATGGAGGGGTCTTAGTAGCCTTGGCTTGATCACCCACGGTGAATTAAAAGGGATTGACATGACTGGCCCGGGTCCATCTCCAGATGAATGTTAGTGGACTGCAGCGGGAGGATTGTCCGCTCACCCTGCCGGTAGCAGCCACCTCGGCTGCTACGGGCAGGGTGAGCGCAGATGGATAGTAGTTACGACGTGAGACGATGCGCTGTACCCCTACTCTCCGCGGCTGAAACGTGGTGGGCAGTGGGGCCCTTGAGCAGATCCTATTTCTGATTCAATTTCTAAACATATGCGAGAACCTGTAAATAGTGTTAATGGTGGTGTGTAAAATCTAACATTCAGACATATGTGACCTAATTATTATTTTTCAAATAATTATTTTTAATTTATAACTGTAGTAATTAGTTGTAAATTAAAAATAATTATCCCAGCTATTAGAGATTAACTAATCAATCCCCCGTTGGTCATAGCCCCTCAGGCCGTCGTGAAAATTTCATTTTGACTTTTCTTTCGTCGTTTAGTCCTGCTCGGGGTATACTATTGCCCTTCTTCACGTATAAACTACTTTACTTCTTTCAAAAGTATTCTTGAAAATGTATCTTCCTTGTATTCACATACAATTATTTGGGTGATTTTAATACCTGTCTCCTGAAACAAGATCCCGTTCCGCCTCCCTTCAATCCATTGCAGATTCCACTAATCTCTTTATTCTGCCTCTAAAGGCAACACATCATTTTCCTAATTCTAGTCCATCACTTCTTGACCTAATTTTTGTGTCTTCCACTGAACTAGTCTCTAAACATGGTCAATGCTCAGCTGATGCGTTCTCTTATCATGATCTCATATTTCTTTCTTATAAAATACGTCCTCCTAAAATTAAGTCAAAATTTCTTCTGCGACGCAATTTTGGTGGTATGAATATTAATAGTCTTCGCGAAGATGCGTCAAACATTGATTGGTCGCCACTTTTCAATGCGGAATCGGAAGATGACAAGGTAGTGTTGTTTACGGCTACCTTAACTAGTCTTTACGATAAACATGCTCCAGTTCGTGCCGTCAAAATGAAACACCTTCCTTCACCGTGGTTAACGGAAGAAGTTAAAATCTTATTAAGTAAAAAAGCTACAGCTAAGTCAAAATATAAATTTAATCCTACAGACATAAACTGGGAATAATATGTTACTATCCGAAATCACTGTAATAAGTTGTGTAGGAATTCTCAACGCCATTATATTCATGAATCAGTATAGAATGATGATCCAGCTAAAGTCTGAAAATTTCTCAGAGCAATGGGGGTTGGAAAGTCACGTAGTAATGCATTACCTAAAGATTTAAATATTGATTTACTAAATCGACACTTCTCATCTTCGCTGACTTTAATGGGGCACTTAAATTAAATACATTAAATCATTTTTCAACACTTCCAACTCCTAATCATTCACCTTTTGTCTTCAATCAATTCACTGCTTGTGATGTTAAGAAGAGCATTTTGTCCATTACTTCCAACGCTATTGGCAACGACTGTATCAGCCGTAATATGATCCTTCCAATTATTGATATAATCATCCCAATCCTATGTCATATCCTTAATTCCTCAATTTCTTGTAGTGTTTTTCCTTCAACCTGGAAAGATGCTCAAATTATACCAATACCTAAAAAATTAAATTCTGTATCCTTATCTGATTATCGCCCTATATCCAAATTACCATTTCTGTCCAAAGTTCTTGAAAAGCTTGTGTCTAATCAGCTTCACGGTTTCCTTTGTAATAATCTCCTTTTAAATCCTTTACAATCTGGTTTTCTTCGGGGGCATAGCACTAGCACAGCTTTAGTCAATATTACGAAAGATATGGCATGGAGAACAGTAAGTTAACTGTACTTACTTTACTGGATTTTAGCAATGCATTTAATTCTGTCGATTACGACATTTTACTGGGCATATTAAGCTATCTTAATATATCTCCAACGGTGGTTGAATGGTTTCGAAGTTACCTGTTTGGGCGCCGGCAACGCTTACGCATTAATGATACCTTCTCATCATGGTGTAGCACCATTGCTGGTGTCCCACAGGGAGGCGTTTTATCACCTTTGCTTTTTTCAGCTTTTATTAACTCAATATCCACTAAGATAAATTCTTCCTATCACTTATATGCCGATGATTTTCAGATATATACACAAGCTACTCCTAGTGACTAAGCTGTAGCTATTAACACTATAAACAGTGACCTAGCAATCATTTCGGAATGGAGCAGAAATTATGGTTCCAAAATTAACCAACTGAAGACACACGTAATTATTATAGGTTCTTACTACTCATATGCTTACAAAATGCAATTTATCACAAGCAACCAAAGTTGTATTTGATCGTAATATAATCCCGACTAGTGACACTGTCTAAAACTTGGGTGTATACATCGATAAAACTTTATCTTGGGGTCCTCAGTTACAGGAAGTTAGTCGTAAACTTTTAGCAGCTCCTCATTCTTTGAGAAGACTACGAAACTTTTTATCAACTGCCACTAAGATTGCACTTGCGCAAACTCTTCTGCTTCCAATCCTCGATTATGCAGATGTCAGCTATCTTGATCTCACTGAAATGCAACTTGATAAACTTGAGCGACTTCAAAATTTTTGTATAAGATTCATATTTGGTTTGCGTAAATATGATCATGTGTCAGATTTTCTTAAAAGGCTCATATTCTCTCGCTTCTTTGTAATATTCTTTTAATTCTTTCTATCCTTCTTACCTAAAAATCGGTTTGAATTCTCCATGATTCACATTTGAGACATTTGAGATCATCAGAAAATTTGATATGAAAAATGCCAGCTCACACTACCAAATTTTGGACAGATCATTCACAATACAAGCTGTCCGATTATGGAATGACTTGCCGTTATCAGCAAAACGCGCTCAATCCTACCGGTTTTTAAGAAACATGTACATGATTACTTTTTCAACTTTGATTCTATCAAGTTCATTTGTATATAATTATTCTACCTTTATCTAGTTACACCATTTGTTTATATGTATAGCACATTTATGTTATATGTAATAGTTTTAAAATATATATTTACATATATATATATATATATATATATGTGTTTATATATATGTATATATATATATATATATATATATATATATATATATATATATATATATATATATATATATCCTAGCCCATTGCAGTACACACTTCTCCCACTAACTAAATGCCATATGGCATTAAGTCCGCCGTTTCTACCTTTAGCTACTACAACAAGTGTTAAATTAATATTACAAATAACGCACTGGAGCTGCGCGCCGGAGTAATTGCTCCATAACCCTCTCAGAAATGAGAGAAGCCCTGTGTCCGGTAATAGGGAGCGCATATAGACTTGACTTTGCTTTACTTTTACTAGCTCATAATAGTTTTAAAACCTAGAGTTGACAGCAGTATCATGTTGGTATTTGATAGTACTATTATGTTAGTGCTGTGAAATACACCGGTATTCTGTGCGAGCGTGATGCTTTCCCAGAGACGACCCAGTCAAGTCGTTATATACTGCAGCGTGACTCTACCATATTATTAAGATAATTGAGACACTAACAATAAGGAATCAAATGTTAAAGAAGAAATCACAACAATGAAAACAAATTTGTTTTGATGACAATGTTTACATACTACAATAGCATTCAGCAGCGGGGCTCCGGACGAAGCAATAATGTTGCAAGTTTCCACTTGATTTCATTTAATATTTCTGTCCCTGCTATTGCTCCTCCTGATTTTCTCGTTTTATTTTTAATTTTATACTTACAGTATTATTTAATGATAGAAACAATATAACATAATAACTGGTGACTCTTAATTGCAGTCCACCAGTAATCAAATTTGTGTTCAGAAGTGTACTCGAGTTTTGATGGTGAAATCGGTTTCTTAGCTAATCTGTAATATCAAAAAATTATGCATGTCAACTCAGACACGCGATTGGAGTTTACTGCTTAAGTAGCTGTGGGACCATTTTGAAATAATTATGTTTTCACAATTTACTGTTGTTTGTTATTTTATTCTTAAAGGTATAACTCTATATACTCGCTACAGTTACCACGCTTAGCAGGCGGGTTGGCAACCGCAGTTTTATTTTATAATTGTTATTAGGAAGATGCTGCTGTTTATTTTCTAGTTTGTTTCCCTCTTACGACACAGGCTTTGAATAAAAGTAATAACTTTTAACTATTAAATAAATTGAACCGCTATCGCTATCTTTATCATGCATTTAGCAATGTGTTGCGCGGAGTATAATTTGTATGACGCGGGCTTTTAAGAAAATCGATTATTGAGGAGTAAAGTCCAAAAAAAACGTAAATAGTTTTTGTCCGACTGTGCGTTTGCGCACGCTAAGCACCAAAATACCTTTACCAATTTTAATGTAGTTTTCATTTATGTCATACAGATATAAGCATATCCCATGCTTATCTCTATACCGCATCAATGCAAACATGTAGTCTTATTAAAATCAGTTGAAAATAAAAATTAATGAATCAATTTTAAACTTGATATAATGTGAATTCCTGTAAGCGATTCATTTAACAAATTAAGATACAAAAGAGCAAAATAATCTAATCTAAAAGTATCTTTTTTCATTGTATGTTCGTATATAGCCTGTATACACTATGAGGCAAATTCGGTTTATTTTATAATTGGTATATTGATAATTTAAAATAAATATTGTGAAACTAGTACAAGTGTTTATTCAAATCACAAAAGTGAAGCTGGGGTTTCACCAAGTGACAACAATAGCAACTATAAATTATGTATCTTTTTTCCATTGAATAATATTTATTTTTATCTTTGGCCTACGATAGCGATAGACGATAGATTGCGGCGTAGGAGGATTCATCACCCTATTATGTCCCGTGGGTGGCGTAAGAGGCAATTATGGGAAATAATATAAAATTATTTCTTATAACACTAAAGTTACAAACGAACTTACAATCTACCTGATGGTCAGTGACTACTCCAGGCTATGGACACCAGCCTAACCAGCTTCAAAAGATGCGTTGCCATCCCTGAAACCTGAGATGGAACACCTCACAGCCTGTAATCATACTGGCTCTCAATACCATTCAGACCGGAGCACAGCAGTCCAACCACTGCTATTCGGCGGCAGAAATAGGTAAAAGGGTAATGCCTACTCAAACGAACTCCTATTCAGAAAAGTCCTCCCTTGTGACGTCATTGTCCTTTTATCATTCCTTTAAAAAACGTTATTTTAACAGCTCATATAATTTTCAATTGACATGAGTGAAATTCTGTAGCTATGTATCTTGGGGTCGTTCTTACTATACTACTTTAGTCTTAGCGATGTCTGTAACAAACTCGAGAGATAGTGATAAACGTACGTGTAATTACGCCACTCCTTGGTTTTAATCGAAGGTGCTTGCAGCCGGGACTTTATTGCTTGTTACAAATCTGTCGCGAGCTCACGAGTCTTGAAATTTAGGTCCAATGTTCTACGCTTATGGAATTTTCCTCCTGAAAAATACTTATTATTATTGAGGAGATAATAGATTCATCATTCCATTTCATACCGTGGGTGTCGTAAGAGACGAAAAATAAATAGCATCTGTATTCAGATCTCTGTTTAATTTTATTTATTTATTTAAAGTTTATTTATAGGAAAATGTAAGTGATATTTTACTCAAATCTTTTTGGACACAACTGTTTGTATCTATTCATAATATTATTACATTCATGTAAAGTATTATTAATTAACTTATCAGTTCCGCTTAACTTACGTCTTGTACAGCGATCGCCAGTCCACCTGCCAAACGTGGCGATTATGGCGAATTCTCCCTGAAATGGTAGAAGCCCAAGTCCAGCAGCAAATTTGTACGGGCTTATTAAGAAAAGTACGAAAGGGAATGCTAAAGTGTCTTTACAATATTTGAAACTCATACGATATTTGTGTGAATAATTAAATTATTTAAATATCGGCCAAGTAAAATCGGGACATGGGTAACATACGGTCCCGCTTTGCAGAAAATGTGGAATTTTTGTTGGGTTTGAACGCTACATACAGTATAGCAACAACCTTTTTAGTTCACTTCGGGATATATATTTTGTTTCTTTTATAGAATAAGGGTGACGAAAGGCACACAGTCCACATGATGGTAAGTGGATCCTATAGCCCATGGACACTTACATCTATACTCGATTAAGAATTAAAATAAAGTAGATTCGTTGTCACCTCTGAGGCCTAAGATGGGAGGAGCATGGTTGCTACGTACACTGGTTCTATAATATTGAATATTTTCCCCAGGTAAGATGGGTGACGGATTCTATTTTATTTATTTTATTTTATTCAGGACAACAAAAAATTACATGACGAGGCTTAAACTAAATTACAATTTATAAATAACACGCGTAATTATGTTACCAGCACCGTTATCCACAAAGTAATATTAAATTAGTATGATACACAGTAAACAGAGTTAAATTGAAAAAAAAAATTAATTGACATAACTCAGCAACATGAAAATGTCAAAAAGAGACAAAAGGGGAAAAATAGATAACAATAACCGATCTGTCTTGTGATTTTATTTAATGCTATTGAATGTCTAACAACCAAACCGTGTAGTACCTAACGGTGTAAGAATATCCACTAGCCCATATCATCCCGTGGGTGTCGTAAGAGGCGACAGAGGGAAACAAATCAGGAGATGTGCAGCAGCGTCTTTCTAATAACGACTAAAAATAAAAAAACTGCGATTGCCAATTCGCTTGCCAAGCGCAGTAACTATAGCAAATATCCCCCTATGAGGCAATCTATGGTAGAGGCCTGTGTTCAGCAGTGGACTTTAATATGCTGAAAGGGTAACGATCTAGCAACCTTCTTAAAACACTCCTTATATTATGGCGTAAATATTATTTTCTTCTCTCTTATTTTCTTCTCTCTTTATCAGTCTGTAAATACCTACTGCATGACGGGCTTCTTTCACTGTAGAGAGATTTGCCTTAGTCGTTACGTTTTGCAGGTGGATGATGACATTCGCTGTACCAGACATTTCACACCTTTTACGCTCCTTCCCGTTGCCAGTTTGGGTATTTCACGGCTGGCATAAACGAGATGTACCGTGTAGCTACCCCATAACATCCCGAGGGTGTCGTAAGAGGGGACAGAAAAAAATGATACAGGAGATAGGCAGCAGTATTTTCCTGATTACAACTCAAAATTAATAAAAACTGCGGTTGCCATCCCGCTTGCCAAGCGTGTAAACTATGACAACATCCCCCGTGAGGCAATCTATGAGGCAGGCCTATTTTCAGCAGTTGACTTTTATAGGCTGTAATGGATGGATGAATAGATAAGGTCTTTTTAGCATATTCGAAAGAAACGAAGTGTTGGATTCTCATACGCCATCACCACAGTACGGTAAATAATCTATGCAAATAAATAAAATTGAAGTGTCTGTCTGCAATATTGAAATAACTGTCTTCCAATAAGCTCAGGGCGTTATTTGCATGTTAGTAAGATTTAAGTAACCTTTTAAAAAAAATATATCTGTCTGTCTGTCCGGGCTGATCTTCGGAATGGCTGAACCAATTGTGATGAAACTTCAAGAACAGGTGGAGAGCAATACCAGAAGGGATCTAGGCTATATTATATCCGATTTTTTTATGAAACGTAAATTTGATAAAACGAATGGTCTTTGATACAAGATACAAGATCTAAATATAATTTCAACTTATATTTAAATACACGGGCTCCTTCCAACATTTCGGAAGCTTATTATATATTAAAGGGGCCATGCAAAAAACACTTTTTCGCATCAATGCAGTTTTTGAGCTATGCAAACAGAGAATAGTATCATCGCGTCTGTTGCGACTAACTACGTCTGATAGACGTGGAAATAAGTGCTGATTACATTTGACAAACATGGCAATTTCTAAAATGTATAGTCTAAAATATATAGGTAGAGTCAGTATTTTATATTTTATAAAATAGGGTTTGCAGCTATCAGTTGGCTCCAGTTTAAACATAGTCCTAATACATCGTTTTTGTGCTTTGAAAGGTAATTCCTTGTAAGTCGAATTGTCCCAGAAGATAATCCCGTATCTTAGGTGCGGTGAAACTAAGCCATGGTACGCTGTAAGTAACGCATTAATGTTAAGCACTTTAACCAATTTGTACAGGGCATATGCCGAGCTACTTATTTTTTTACTAAGAATTTCTGTGTGTTCTTTCCAATTCAATTTCTTGTCAATCGTCTACCCGAGGAATTTGGCAGTGTTGAATTCTTCAATTATTTTATTATTATATTGGACCTTAAGATTAGTGGGAGTTGATAAACGTTGACGGAAATGCATTACACAAGTTTTATTCAGATTTATTTTTAAGTTATTATTATTTAGCCATTTAATTATTGATATAAGAGAATTATTAATGTCGTTATTATAGCTATCCTTATTATTGCATTGAATTGTTATGGTGCTGTCATCAGGAAAGAGCGTTACTGGTTAATCAACGGATTTAGGTAAGTCGTTTATGTATAACAAGAATAGTAGGGGGCCTAACACACTTCCCTGTGGTACTCCATATTTAACTACTCGTTCATGCGATTGAAAGATTTCTTCATATTTAGTTTTTATATTTATTGAGGCTACTTCAGTGATTTGCTTTCTGCCGTATAAATATGATTGTATTAGTTTTAGCACGTTACCTCGAACCCCATAGGCTTCCAGTTTATCCAACAAAATATCGTGTCGGACATAATCGAATGCCTGGGTCATGTCACAAAAAACTGTACAGACAGGGTTAGTTTTATCAACGTTAATTTTTTTTATAGAATAGGGTGACAAACGAGCACACAGTCCACCTGATGGTAAGTGGTTGCTGTGACCCATAGACATCTACATCTATCCTCAATAAAGAATCAAAATGCAGATGCGTTGTCACCCGGGAGGACTAAGATGGAATGCCTTTTTTCCAGTAAAAAGGGTCTCCGGTTCTCTACACTAACCATACGAAACACAGCAGTGTTAAGCTGCTATTTTACGCTGGTATTCTGTGAGAGCGTGGTCCATCCCCGGTCGAGCCGACCCATTCGTGCTACAACTATACTACTAATATAGCTGCAGCATGGCTCTACCACGTATAGAATATAACTTTATATAAAAATTATAACTTTATATAAGAAATCATAGATTGCCATATTTGTAGTTCAGTTTTCTCTGAATCCTTTTTGCTCGTTAACAAGTATGTTATTTTTTTCAAGGTACTTATTTAATTCGATTAAATTGATTATCGACGGCTAATAATTGTTCCGGGTCTGGATGTTTGTTTTTGTGTAATCTATGTTTCTATACTGCTCTACGATATAGGAGGAAATCCTAGGGTAACATTTTTGTAAGAAGAAATAATAAAAAATATTTAAAAAAGCCACATAATAAATCATATTCAGGCGAAGCTAGTATAAGAATATATTTTTAAAATGATATAATGAAATTACCTAATCCTTAATATGTTTGCTAAGCATGTTTTCTGAATCGTAAATATTTTACTTGACTCTTTACGCATATGCCGGCGTTCACGCGTGGAGGGTTCGCACGCAGGTGTTCAAACACGGTTTATTATTTTGATTGTTACAAAGGATCCGTTTCGGAACACTAAATAAAATAAACATTTCATCGTGTTTCGATATTTAAATATTTATTTATATATTATTTACATTATGTTTTATACGTGGTAGAGCCATTCTGCAGGTACGTCACAGTTATAGTACGAATGGGTCGGCTCAATCGGGGAAGGACCAAACTCTCACAGAATACCTGCGTAAAATAGCAGCTTTCTGTTGCTGTGTTTCGTATGGTGAATGTAGAGATCCGGGACCCTTTTTACTGGAAACGAGGTATTCCATCTTAGTCCTCAGGGGTGATGATAACACATCTTGACTTTGAGTGACTTTCAATAAGTATTATTTATAATCTATATTGAATAAAAAAGTTTCTGTTCCTGTTTCTGTTTCTGTTTCTGCATTTTGATTCTTAATAGAGGATAGACGTAGATGTCTACATCATGCACTATCAGGTGGACTGTGTGCTCGTTTGTCACCCTTATTCTATAAAATAAAAATAAATGTTTATTTTATATTATGTTTCAATTTTCACATGTTCACATGCATCTTTTAAATTAGTCGACGGTTTTTATTTAATTTGAAACGATCTAAATCGAATTGTCAAAATTGTGCGGGTATCACGATCGAGAGTGCGGGTATGAAGTCAGCATAAAATAAATATAGCCGACATGAACTGTCAAAAAGAGCAAACGTATTATAAAGAGCCGTCGTAGCTCAGATAGTTAGCGCTCTCTGTTAGTTTCACAGTACGCGAGCAACTCGGGTTCGATTCCCGCCGGCACCAATGAAATTGTTAATTGCAATTTTTAGTGCTGATTTCCCACGTGCTCGGCGGTGAAGGAAAACATCGTGAGGAAACCTGCATGTCTGAGAAATAAGAAAAAAAATATTTCGAAGACATGTGAAGTTCGCCAACACGCATTGGGGCAGCGCGGCAGTCACTTCCTTGCCCTAAAAACCCTCTCAGAAGAGGCCTGTGCCCAGCAGTGGCACGTATGTATATAGGCTGTAACTTTAATTTTTTTAACGTAAAACATGTTTCTAATAGGGTAGCTCCCTTTAATTTTTAATTTATTTTTATTTTTATTATTTGCTGTTATAGCGGCAACAGAAATACACATTCTGTGTAAATTTCAACTGTCTACCTATTACGGGTCATGAGATACTGCCCATTGAAGGACAGCGGAGGCTTAGTAATAGGGTCCCGTTGGTTACCCTTTGGGTACGGAACCTAAAAACGAATTACCCGAATGCAATTATCTGTTATTTTCCAATGAGACTGACCGCACATACTCAGTTATGTAACCTTTACGGTTTTCATACTGATTTATTATGTTTACGCGAACACTATAAAATTTAAATAAAAATGGTTTTCACGGATTTTATCGCGTGTATATATTTATTTTATATTCCCGATGTTTCGAGTACTTTACAGCACGCAACGTATGGGTATTGAGGTGTTCGGGGTCCCAATGTCATAGTTAACCACGGCTACCATTAGTAATTTTTGGTCCGATCTACGCAGTATGAACCTATAGTGTCCTGAAGTCTTGTAGTTGTATGCTCGGGTTGGGACTTAACTTTATTAATAATAGGATATCAAACATATTATGATATTACCCAGCCATATTCTCTATTGAGATTAGGATATTTTTAGATTTCAATATCCTCGCGAGTCATCCTTGGAAGGAATCGGTGTTTTTTAGCGTGTCGTCTATCTAATCTGATGTAGTGACGGGAGCGATCCTGTATGTGTTTACAGACTGCAGTTCACGGTTTTATATCAGTAGTTCAGTACAAATCGTTTCGACTAAAATTGAATGGAAATTTGAACATAAATTAAACTACCATAAGACATACAAAGTCACTCGATGGCGACACGAATTAATTAATAAAGCTCATGCTCAGAGTACAGATGCGAAAATCAACTGCAGGATCAGATTCAAAAGACCCTCGATAGGGTGCCTAATGACGGGTCAATTAATTTCAACTATTAATAATATTATATAATAATAAATAATAGGATATGTTAAAAATGTTTACTATAAATTTTTTGATTAAAAAAAAACAATTGACATCCTCGGGACTAAATAGGTTTTTAAATAACTAATTAGACCGTACAATAACATATTTAAATACATAAATTACTGAGCCGGAATTGCTTGATCCAACCTTAAAAAATTGTCTGCAGGTAACGCTTTAGCCTGGCCGCACACGGACCACCAACCACAACCACAAAACGCCGCCATCGACGTATTTCCTGTAGTTTTCGTAGTTTTATATGGACTCGCCGCACACGGTTGACGCCGGTGGTCGCAACACGCTACAAATTGTCGCTGCTCGCTTCTTGTGACCGGCACCGGCCACTAAACGCCGACACAAAACGCTGACACACGCCACTCGCGCGATACCCCACCCTCTCTCCCTTCGCTTCAGTCAACCCATTCGAATCGAAGGCAACACACGCACGTTGTTGATTGAAATAAATATGGATATGGATATAGATTTTTTTATATCAGAAATTCAATCCCGTCCTGCTATTTTTGATACGAGAAGCGATAGTTACAGTAATAGGGGTGACTTTGACATTTTTTTTCTGTGTTTCATTTCGCGGTGTGTTACGCGGCACGTATCATAAAATTCTTATTAAAAAAATAAGTGACAGTGACCCTTTGTGGGAACAGTTATCGTATTGACCATTTACAACACGAAACTTAATGTAGGAATATTATTCCCGTCGCCCAATTAAGGGTTAAAAAAGTAGCAGCCACCGACCGCAAGTGTCTACCACCCACCACAAGTGGCTGTCACGTGCTTCAGCTACCTTAGTAGCTGCTTCTAGCTTCAGGTGTCGGCGTTTGTAGCTGCCGCGTGTGGCCCGTGTACAGCCATCCTTAAACTTCGGCAGCCACATTAAATCGTTTTTATATCTAGTTGTTATTCGCTGTTAAATTTTACTTTGATATTGATAATCAAACGTACTTAAGCGAACTATTCTTTTGCAATTTTACGAAAAATAGTTTTTGAATCCAATAGGAAAGAATTCAATGCTCTAAGAACTAATTTTTCGTATCATCAATTTCACTAACAATAATGCTAAAATTGTAATGAAATTTAAGTTATGAAATCTTAAATAAGATAACGGAATAATAAAAGACAATAGATTGAGAAGACGTCAGCTACTGTTTTACTTTTTTAATCATTATCTAGTTGGTAATAAAAACAAACTACCAAGTTGCATAGAACTTCATGTCAACGATAGAAAAGAACTATTCATAAGATCAAGCGGGGCTAGACTCTCGAGCGGGATTAGCAAGTCAAATGAACTCACTTCACGGTTGTTTGACGGGGACATTCATGAATTTTATTTGCAACCAACGAAATAAAATAAAATGGCTGCATTTTTGACTTAAATGATGCCTGACGCTATGATGTGTAATAGATGAAAGTGAAAGAAATAATATTTAGGAAATGCAAAAGAATAATAGTAGGCATAACGTTAGTACATTACCAATCGGCACCAGGCAAACAGTTAACCGCACTTCACCAGCACTTAAAATTCGGCGGGAGATTAAAGGTGTATTTACAGAGATATGTTTAACGTTTCGTAGTCTAGTTTCTGTGATGTTAATGCTGTAGGCCTATGCGGCTCTTCATCGAACTCAGAGCCATAAAACAGGGGAAGGGAGATTGTCTATTTTAGTGCAACGTTGCGAACGCGACATGATATGTTTTTCCGCTGAAAAAATAATGGCTATTATAACACTGGAGCCTAGGTTGAGTAATTCTACAAAATCTGATTCAACTATGCCTTTGAGTGGCGGTAGGTACGCCGATACGATGGTGAGTGGCGGATGGCCAGAGAGAGCTACCTTACATATAGAGACTTCTATGTTGGTTAACGGGGGGGGGGGGGTCGATCGGTACGCAGTGCAAGGACCTTTTTTAGTAGATCAAGGTGCCGCCTCTAGTGCTGGTAAACCTATCATTCCTAACTATGGTGTAATTTGCAATCTTAGGGTCGCAATGGAGCACCCGTATTGGAGCACCCGCGATAGTTTGTTGGGTGTCCCTCTTCGCGGCAACTGACGCAACTCGGGGGTATAACCATATCGGGCGTGCGAGGGCAGTAAGTGGTGCCGTAGTCATCTAGACACTTGACGCACCTAGGCCTGGCGTAACAATTTTTGGCCGAGTGGCCGTACAATTGGCATCGGTGGCACTGGCCAACGATGCCCTTACGTCGGGGGGCTTCAACTGCAATCCCCGTTAGGTTGCAGAAGCGCCGATCGTTAAAAATCTCCTTGCCTTCCGGAGACAGGTCTAGGATGACAAGGCACAGATCTAAAAATCGTTTCTTGTCGGTTTGGTGGTGCATTTTATGCACCTTAATGGATTTCCGCAAAGTAACGCCTGATTCTATTAATTATCTGATAATAATTGGTTCAACCGTTATTATAGGTGGGAAAGAGGATTGAAAAGGGGCAAGCTAGGTGGGGGGAAAAGTGTGCGAGCGTCGGTATGCAAAATATTGCAGAGCAGTCGTTAGTTTGTACCGGTTCTGGCTCACTGAGTCAGAACTCCTCAGCCTTCATCGGCTGACGGTGGGTCGACGGATTGTAAAATAAAAAAAAGGTTTTGGCATGCTCTGATCATGAATCTGTGGTCCGTTTTTGCGTCGGATGCGCGGTTCCGGAGGATGTGCAGATCAATTAACTAATATCTAATTGATATCCGGTAGGCCTGCACCCTCATTAACGTTCCATTGTTCAGCCTTTCCTCTTATATATTGTTCCTTGAAAACCGTCATTGCCGCTCTTAACACCCTGCTTATCAGTTCTATTGTATTATACTTCTTTGTTCATAACTACTTTCCTTAATTTTGTTACAATTTTTATCTCCAAAATGTTATTGCTTATTATCTATAAAATAGGAGCGAAACATCTTATCCACTAAAATATCGTTATACAGTGTGTTCCCTGTAAATATGCTCGTAAAACTATGCATTGTACATCCCTGAAACTTATATAGTAAATACATTAAGCAATATTCACCACAAAATGAAGTCCACTCATTCTGAATCCTATCAAAATTCCAGTCCCATCTTTTGCAATTCTTTTTTAAAAAAAACTCTAGATTATATAGTGCAGGTGATTGTCCATATGTATCAAAATATTGACCGATGCATTCGTATCGATATATAAAACTATCCAATGTGAGCCTGGTTTATCATCTGTGTTCGAATTGCGTATTATATATGTACGTTGGTACGTTGGTATACATGGGCAGTCTATTAGCAGTATAAAGATTAATTTCTAGACTGGGATGAATCTTTTTCAGATGTTGTTGTACATTTAGTGTATCCATGATATTACTACTATATTACTACTATTAGTAGATTACTACTATTAGTAGATTATTACAGTACCAATCTATTCAATGGTTAACACAGGAATGATCAATTATAGTGATTTGTAAATATTAAATCGCATTTTTTGTGATGATTTGTAGGAGTCATCTGTGTATTGCAAGTCGCAACAAGAAAGAATGCGAGATAAGCTTGTTGACTCATAAAGTTACTATCAGTTTCACTTCGGAAATGCTTTAGATTAGATATAACTTATTGGTGCTGTATAAGACCGAGCAGCTGCAGTCATGGAGTCAGTGTATGATCGTTTGACCGCAGTGGATCTACCAATACTACGTTTGTGGTACTTCAACGCATCAATGGTCATGGACGTAAGTGTTTAATCTATTGACAAACTTACTTTTTTTCTTTTGTTTTCTTACGTGTGTGTGTGTGCGTGTGCGCGCGCGCGTGTGTGTGTGTGTGTGTGTGTGTGTGTGTGTGTGTGTGTGTGTATGATTAAGTGTAAACAAATTGATATTAACATGATAACTGTGTTGTTGCAGAAATCATTCAGCTTCGATGAAAATACCTATAAACAGTATTACTACTCGCCACTCTCCCCTCAAGAAGGAATCATTTCAAGACCTCTGTGAAGGAAACATCTGTGCAAGTTTGCTCCGTAAATAAACTGTTAAAATTCGTGTCTAAAGTTGTTCTCTAAAAGTTGTGTGTATATAATTCACAAAGCTGTTGTAGTGACGATTCTAGTGGTGAAATCAAAATTCATTTCCATCCAGTAATTTCGAAGATATAAGCAATAACATTTCAAAATTATTTGTTAACCGTCTTGAGCCCTGACCTACGACAGCCCGCGCGACGCCCGCTGCTCCACTGAGTCATCGCTACCGGCCAGCGCTGTGTGCGCGGCATTGCAATATCTACGTTCTGCGGACTGCACTACGATGACAAGTCGGACGGCACCGTGCGCGGGCTGCCGCGCTGAGGTGAGCGAAGACGGTCCGTATATGAAATGTGCAAAATATAAGCAGATTTTTGATATTATTAGTGCAAACATTACTACTGATGAGTTTAAAAATATGTCGGTGGAATTAAAGATGTCTTGGATATGTGGAGAATGTCGCTGTAGGCAACCAAAACGAGATAATTCTCATACTCCAGTGCGGCCACACGTTATGCAGGATCTAAATACCACCTCTACTGCTTCGTGCCTTGACGTATCAATGCAGACTTCTGATAACGTGACTGTACGAGCTAAACCGCGATACGCCCAAACTACTATGGGAAGCACAGGCGAAAGTATTACAGGAAATGATTTAAAGATTCTGTTGTGTGTGAATTAAAATACGCAAATTGAATTGGCACAGCTAATGAGCAAAATTAATACACTGCTTATTGAACAATTTTGGCGTTCAAAACTGAATTCATGGATAGGGTTAATTTGATAACGAACAAGGTTTTACAATTACAGGAACACTACTTATCGAGCATTAATAAGGCTTGCGAACCGACGCCAATATCCAAAATCTTGAAAACTAGCGGTACTCAAACCAGTCCAACCCCAAAATATACCACTACACAAAATAAGCCTCCGAAGCGGAAACCTCAATCTCAACCTCAACCAAATATCGAACATCTCGGAAGTGATAAGGATCAGTCTGCGTTTACTGTCCCCAGCACAAATAAAGTCTCATCTGTGGCTCCTGTTCTCAGTGCTCAAAGATGATGCACATGAGAATATTCCAGTCTTCCGTCTCTTTAAGTAATAGCCAGGACTGCGAGCGGATTGATGACAACTGGCAAAGTATCACGCAAGCGGGCGCCCTCACTTCCCGGGTTGCTTCAGTACCGCTGCGCCTGGTTCTACGATGTTGCATGCTGCTGAAGGCGAAGATACCTGCACCTATACTACGTACGAGAAGGCACCACAGTAGAGCAAGTACGCGAACATCTTAACTCAATATGTGGGAACGACGAATGCACAGTTGAAAAACTGAAACCACGTGGACATTATGCGTCGTTCAAACTCGGAGTTCCATTGAAGCAGGCTGAAAATATAATGTCATCCGAAAACTGGGCTGAAAACATCTGTATTAAACCATGGCGGCAGAACTTTCGTGCCAAAGACAATAACAATCAAGCGTCAACCGCGATTCCATGAAATGCAAATATGCTACCAAAATGTTCGTGGCCTAAGAACAAAAACTAATATGTTTCTTAATAATGTTATGGAAAGTGAATATGATATGATAGCATTAACTGCGACCTTTCTTACGAGTTCAGTGTCTAATGGTGAACTCTTTCCTCCGGGTTTTCATGTGGTTCGTAAAGATAGACCTGGTGATTGTGGATGGGGAGGAGTTTTGTTCGCGATTCGTGATCGTTATAATGTTAAAATAGTTACGGATATTGTTAGTATGACTGATGACAAAGAATTAATATTTGCAATTGTGACATTCAAAAATGTAAAAGTTTTATGTTGTGTCGTATATCTGCCACCAAATTATAAGGATGAGTAATATTTGAATGTTTTGACATGCATAGAAAATGTGATTTGTACTTGCCCCGACCTGAATGTTCTAATCCTAGGTGACTTTAATTTAAACTCTTGCAGTACCAATATAAAGACTTCTTTTGACTTTTTTTTGAATTCTGCTCGCTTAAGCAATATAATACAGTCTTAAATAATCGCGGTGGTATGCTAGATCTGGTGCTGGGCAATTTTGAACCCAAACAGATAGTGGTATCTCTCAGTG
Organism: Parnassius orleans; assembly: GCA_029286625.1. Lineage (NCBI taxonomy): Eukaryota > Metazoa > Arthropoda > Insecta > Lepidoptera > Papilionidae > Parnassius > Parnassius orleans. The sequence continues at coordinate 47,219 of JAGSMP010001888.1, forward strand.
AAGATCCTCTGGTAAATATCGATCAGTACCATCCTATGCTCGATATAAATATTACATTTCCGGCTTTGGATAGCATCGAGTGTGTCATCTTTGCAGCAAGTGACACCTCGCTCGAATCTAATACAGATTGGAACTGGCGTAAGGCAGATTTTCAGGTCTATATAGGACTTTGATTGAAATAGACTGGTCTGATTTGTTAACAATAAGCGATATTAACTGTGCTGTACAGCTGTTCTACGATAAGCTATACGAAATTATAAATCTGTTTGTGCTTATTAAAAACAATCATCAAACAATCAGCGATACATATATCAAACTGGTATAACGTAGAAATAATAAAAATATAAAAACAAACACTTTCATCATAAGCAATTCAAAAGAGGGCAAAAATTTAATAAGGCTATGTTTATATATTATAGAGAAAAGTTAAGAAATTGATTGACTGCGAATGCCGGAAATATATGACTGTACTACAAAAAATATCATTGACGATCCTGTGCAATTCTGGAAATATGTAAAGGAAAGAAAACAATAGAAGGTACATAGATACATATATATAGAAAATACTGCAGTGACAGATCAAGCCGCAGCCGATGCCTTTGCTAAATATTTTGCGTCCGTTTTTCATGCAGAGAAACCCGTGCTAAACCCAAATACTGCTGCAAAAGCTGCATACGCACATATACATCGAGATATGACCTCAGTTTCCATCACGACAGTTGATGAAAAAGATCTGAAGAAGGCAGTGAGACGCCTTAAGCCACGATCAGCTGGTGGGCCGGATGGCATTCCAGTCTTCTTAGTTAAGGACTGTATATCAGTTTTTGGGCAGCCTCTTCTGTATTTGTATAATCTGTCATTGACCCAGTCAAGATATCCTGAGAGCTGGAAGCTATCTCGAGTCACTCCTGTTCCTAAAGGAGACGGTGGCACAAATGTTACTTCTTTCAGACCCATAGCTGTCCTATCCGTTTTTGGTAAGATCTTTGAAGCAATTCTAAGTGATTCCATCAAATGCCAAATCGGTCACCAGCTGCATAATGGTCAACATGGGTTTCGTACAGCTCGCTCCACCACCACCAACTTGGTCGCGCATGTAGACTATATCTGCTCACAAATGGATAAGCGAAGGCAAGTTGATGCGGCTTACTTTGACTTCCAGAAAGCCGTCGACCTAGTGGATAACGATATACTATTGAAAAAGTTGGCGATTGTTGGATTCGTACCAAAGCTCCTCAATTTTTTTTCTTGTTACCTTAATAATCGACGTCAATATGTGAGGCTCAGTGGATATAACTGTGGAGACTACTTTACTAGGTCAGGAGTGAGTCAAGGTAGTACGTTAGGACCTTTGCTATTCGTGATATTTATCAACGATTTGCCAGATGTTGTTTTGACTTCAGAGTGTCTCCTATTTGCGGATGACCTGAAACTAACTCTGGGTATTGAAACTGAGGCTGATGCCGTGACATTACAGAGAGATATTGATGCTGTGTCTGTATCTCTCAGACACAGCATCAATATAAGGTAAGGTGGTTTTCTTGACTCCATATGTCAAGAAAACCACCTTCCGTTCAATAATCTCAAATGTAAAATAATAACTTTCACGTGAAAATCACAGCCCATTATTGTTAATTATAAGTTGACTGACGCTCCTTTGGAAAGAGTTAAAGAGATTAGGGACTTAGGATTACTATTAGATTGCAAATTAGATTTTCACACGCACATCAACAAAATTTGTAAGTCAGCGCACAAAATGTTAGGGTTTGTCATAAGGACTGCGTCACAGTTTGATAATACGGGTCGCAAAAGTATTATACAATGCTTATGTGCGCAGTAAACTCGAGTACGGTGCTGTTATCTGGAATCCTTACGAAGAAATACGTTCTAATGATTGAAAAAATACAACGTAAATTTGCTCGATGGATATATAAGAAACAGTACGGATACTATCCCTACTTATACCCTTCCTTATTCGTGTCTGGTATGGTGGACATTGAAACGTTGAAATTTTGAAGGGCAATGTCTCAAGTCATGCAATATCTGTCCATAATTCACAATAGGATTGATAGTCCCCAAATACTAGAGCGTGTCCGCATCTTGGTCCCTGGGAACGTGTCAGCAAACTCGCAGGGACAGTTGACGCCGCGGCGCCGCCCGCGACTGTTGAAGCCCCCCCGCGCACGTACCGAGCACGCTCGTCAAGCGCCCACCAACCGCGCACTCCGCATTATTGGGGACATACTTGCACAGCACCACGAGCTAGACTTATTTGCCGATGGATTAGGACATTTGTATAAAGAAATTCAAATAATTTTAAATAAATTCTAGCCATCAAACTTACATATATTGTTTTCATAATTAATTATTATAATTGCTAGTTTCGTATTGTTTTTCTTATTTTTTTTATTATTATTATTATTGCTATTTTATTTTAATATTAATGTTATTTATGGACTCAGATTGTATTTTTTATGATTTTTTTTTCTATGATATTATTGATGTATTGTTAATTAGGATATTGTAAAATAATTTTGCTATTACCTATATAATGACTAGGATGTGTAATACCGAATTGTTAATCTTATAAGCGATTTGGATGTGTCATCTGTTAGCTTGTAAGATGAAATGAAATAAATAAATAAAAAATAAATAAAAAAAGAAGAGAGTGATGAAATCTTCATTAACAATAACACATGCGATGGTGGAAAAAGAAAATCGCAATCGATTGATCTTTTTTTTTTGAAGCTGGAAAAAATTAAAAAGAAAATGCTGTTATCGTCAACCGTAGCACGAGCCGCTAGAGATGGTGTATCATACATTTATACTAATTCTGACGACGGAGACCAAGCGACGCATCTCATAAAAATTTAAATGTACGATATGAAGAAGCTATCCAAGATTCCAACTACTGATCGTTGTAAACATGCTTCCACGAGGATTAAATATTATGTAAAGACTAATAAAGATAACATCTTCGACAACACAAACGCCCTCGTATACAATATTACAAAGAAAATGGGTGAAAGTTAAAAAGCTAAAAAATACTTTTTTAACAATGACAATCATTAGCTGATCATTAATGGATGTGATTCTGTTTACTTAAATTACTTCTGTGTAGGGAGTAAAGACAAGAGCAGAAGGAAGAGATGAGTATGACATACGTGTACAGAACACGTCATTGAATAGCAAAACTACAACACTGAGTGGAGAAGAAAAAGAGAAGAATATGCAGTACTCAAGAGCTGAATATCTATTCTTCAGTTCAAAATCTAGCCGGTTGCTCAGTTTCGAAGACTGGCCTCTCGTTATGCGACAAAAGCCTGAAAGTCTTGCAGAAGCCGGTTTCTTTTACACTGGTCATGCAGACAGGACTAAGTGTTTCCATTGTGGTGGTGGTTTAAAAGATTGGGAAGATGATGATGATCCTTGGCAGCAGCATGTTCAGTGGTTTAGTCGGTGTGCTTATGTAAAGTTTAAACTCGACGGTGTTTTGTATAAGATTAAATTAAACAGAATGATCTGTATACTATTTCTAACACAATTAGTTCATCAGAATTTTACAATCACCTTTACCTCAAATGTATACACACACACACACACACACACACAAATAGAAACAACAACTATCTTAAATTATTTACAAACAAACAATAATTAAATATGTAATAAACTCTACGTCACATTATAGTATTATCATAATTTTTCAATCAATACAAATTTTATTTACACACAGACATAAAAGTAAAAACTATCAACACTTAGCGCAATTTATAATGACCCCAAGCTAATGTTTCAATATTATTATCTAAAATATGCCTCTTTGTGTCATTATATGATAAACCAATGTTATTTAATTTTTATGTGAAAATTGTGTGCTTAGTTGATTTAAATCTAAGCATACTATAATATTGCACTTTATTATTAAATAGAGAAATTATTTGTCATCTTTTTAGTGATACATTTATTTACCCATTTGCCTTGGCTATAGTCTTATTCTCTAAGTTAAAAGCGTACATTTCAGATTGTGAACCTACAAATTCTTTTATGATTTTACCATTATTTTCATCTTTGAAAAAACCTAATTGCTTTTTATTTAATTTTGGATATTCAAAAATATTATTTGTATCATAATCTGAGGTATCAAAGTATGAGGAAAGGTCAGTTTTATATCAGTGTAAAAATCATATGTAAATATATGATATATTAAACTATCCGTATCTGTATATAATAATTTCATTTTACTAAACTTTTTAATCATATAGTTATAATAAAAATCATACATTAATGTTTTTGAAATATCTAAAATACAAAAACCTAAATAAATTGGTTTGTTATATATAAACTTAGTTTTTCGCAACTGAACCGCAACTAGGTCTTCCGAAAATATTGAAAGACTATGAAATTGTGGTTTAGCGATTAGATCTTGAGCACCTAAAGCTTTACCCTGATTCGCCTAGTGTGTAACTAATTTTACGTTAACCCTTTTTTCAATATTCTCCATAGTCTTACCGAAGACTGAAATATTCATTAATTTATAAAAATCTTTTTCAAAATCTTATTTTGCTAACATTATTAATTTTGTATTTAGATCTATGTACGTTTTCAACCAGGGAGACTGTATAAATTTTAAAACTCTATGAATTTTAATTAATTTAACCCCCATTTCTATGCACTGCTTTAAATTTCTGTAATGAATTACATATTTACCTTTATTATTTAAATTTGGGACAAGTTCATTCTCATTAGTATTGCTTACACAATACTTGCTTACACATAAAGGAAAGTCCGAATGTAAATCATGAAATTCATCTGGATATTCCAAATCAACTTCTAAAATAAATCCGAAGTCCGATGTCTCAGATACATTAAAATCTGTATTCGGATTTACCCATTCAAATCCACCAGTAGGAAGATATTGAGATTGAGCCCAACCATATAAATTGTTGACATCAAAAAATGTGATATATGAATTTGGTTTCCCTGCATCATAATCCGCCATGAATTTTTTTAAAAGTCTAGCATAACGATTACTTCATTGAGATACACCACCGCTGATACCTGATCTTATAAATGCAATTTTCTCATAATATATTAAAAGTTCTAATTCTATTTTAGTATATTTTAGCATTACATCCCAACTTAAACCGGGAGCTGTGTAATAATGGGCAGGGTCTAAATCATATGGTCCTTACATATGAAATTATCGTTTTGTCCTACTGACCACTTTGATCTGAAATATCTCCTCTTTGGTTAAGAATTCCAAATTCAAATTTATAAATTCATTTAACTGGTACATTTCAGTTTTGAAAACAGTCATTCATTTATTTTTCCTCATTATTTTTTTCTTTGGCGTCGCTTATTACCGCACAATGGAAAACATGAAATATCGGTATATTTGCGAGTACGAGTTCTACCGTGGCACCAGTGCTGCAGAAACAGCTCGAATGATTAATGATGTATACGGCGTTGGTGTCGCAAAAGAAAACACGGTACGTTTTTGGTTTCAACGTTTTCGTTCTGGAAATTTTGACCTTCAGAACCAACCCCGTGGACGGTCGGAGACCAAAGTGGAAAATTAAGAATTAAAGGCTATTGTGGAAGCGGATCCATCACAAAGCACTTCAGAGATAACTGTAGGCTTCGGGGTAAGTGATAAAACTGTATTAATCCACTTGAAGAAAATCGGGAAAGTAAAAAAACTTGAACGATGGGTACCTCATGAACTGAGTGAATCGAACTTGCAAACACGCGTCGACTGCTGTGTTACTTTGCTCAACCGACACAATAATGAAGGGATTTTAAATCGAATCATTACTTGTGATGAAAAGTGGATACTCTACGATAATCGGAAGCGCTCGTCGCAATGGCTGAACCCTGTACACGCAGCCAAATCCTGCCCTAAACGAAAATGGAGTCAGAAAAAGTTACTTGTGAGTGTTTGGTGGTTTAGCGCCGGTGTCGTTCACTACAGCTTTCTAAAATCTGGCCAAACGATTACGGCAGATATCTATTGTCAGCAACTGCAAGCCATGAAGGAAGAACTGCTAAACAACCGAGATTGGTCAATCGCTCTAGGCCACTGCTGCTTCACGACAACGCAAGACCACACACTACACAACAAATAACCACTAAGTTAGATGAGCTACAATTGGAATGTCTGCGACATCCACCGTACTCCCCAGACCTTGCTCCAACAGATTGCCATTTTTTCCGGAATTTGGACAACTTCTTACAAGGAAAAAAATTCAACTCCGATGCGACAGTCCAAAACGCCTTCAAAGAGTTTTCTCGCCCCCATGTTCTTTTTAGTAAAGGGATCAATGAACTACCTAGGAGATAGCAAAAGTGCATAGATAACAACGGTGTATACTATGATTAATTAAAAATATTTTACAAAAAAAAATTGACTTTATATTCCTCCCGTACAAAACGCCGATTTCATATGTAATGACCTAATATTAAGACATAGCTTTCTAAAGTTTTCAAATACATACATCGGATAAAAGTAAAACGTCTGTTTTTAAATACAAGTTTGAATAATCTAGCATATTACAACACCCAAAGTGTTCCCAAACATCTTTAGCATGATTGTAATCATCATTTGAAATATGGGAATCTGTGAGCGAGCTATAAATTTTTTTTTGTTCAGGGAGCGCTGTTACGTTTAAACTATCATAATTAGTCATAAATTCATATGGATAAACCCCTTTCCGTTTTAAACGAATGAAATCTTCATCATTATGGTAATTTCTACGTAATTCTTTAAATTGATCATTACTGAGAGTTTTGGCTAATTCTTCTAATTTACATGATAAAAACTTTAATAAATCTACGAATCTCAATATAACTTCATGGTTATTCATTTTTAATTTTTTGGAAAAGGATATATATTTTTCTTTATTTTGAGGGATAACTTTGACTTCACCATCACAAAAGTTTAATGCATGAACAATAAAATGAGCGTCATAGTGACTAAGGTTGTGTAAAAATATTGGTATGTGACGTGGTGTTCTGAACTTCGAGCTACATGATTCATGAGCAACACCTATAAAACTACCAGTGTACCAATCAAAATCATAAAAAAGTACAGTTAACTCTGTTTCAAAAATATGACAAATAGTTGCATTTAAAATTTGGTTTTTGTCTTCATTTGTTAGCGAAACTGGATATTTTTGATGTCTATCTATTTATTTTAAATTGTTAGATAAACTTTTCATAAACACTTGTGCACAGTTGTGTCCGCAATATGTTACATATTTTGATAATTTATCATCATATGAACATTTTATATAATAACTAAAACTATGCACTTCATGTTTCTGAATATTATGTGTGAAAGGTTTGGATGGATCGTTAGAACATGATTCTATTGGTTTTAAAAATGCTTCAAAATCAGCAAAAACCACGAATGGTATCTGTAACTTTTTTCATAACTATCAAATTTAATTTCATATCATTTGAAATAGGTTGACCAACCCAATTCTTTTTTAAAGTTTCACTGTTTAGTAATTCTGTACAAATGTGGGCACAATCGTATTGTTCATGGTTATTTAACCTTTCCTAAGATGGAAAATGAAGTAGACATGCTTCGCAAATATACATGACGTGACCGTCTTTGGGAATTTGTTTACTAACTAACCGCGATAATTTTTTTATGTAACAAAATTTATGTTCCTATGACAACCTACATTTATCGCCACTTAAGGTATGCTCATGTAACAAAGCACTTTATTATAATATGCATTTATCGTTGTGTACTTTCTTGTAAAAAATAGAGAGACGACCGTCAAAATGACTAAATTGGGTATTGCTGAGTTTTTGTGCTGGCCAGCATCACAAACCCTGGTTGCCTTTTACTACATGCTAGGTTAGTAACACAATTGCCACATTCTGTTTTTAGCCGACTTCAAAAAAATGAGAAGGTTCTCAATTCGACTGTATTTTCTTTTTTGTATGTATGTTAAGCGATGTCTTCGTCAATTGTTAACCAATTGTAATAATATTTTTTTCATTTATTTATTCATTATTTTTATATAAAAAAAGAAATCTTCAGGTCCAACCTGATGGTAAGTGGATGCTGTGACTCATAGATGATGATGTTACCCGTTACCATTGCCGTTACAGTCTATTAAATTCTACTGCTGAATATAGGCTTCCCCCTTAGGTTGCCGCATAAAGGGGATATTTGCCATAGTTGCCACGCGTGGCAAACGGGTTAACAACTGCAGTTTTATTTTTATTTTTAGTCGTTATCAGGAAGATGCTGCTGCTCATCTCTTGATGTTTCCCTCTGTCGCCTCTTACGACACCCACAGGATATATGGGGTAGTAGATATTCGTACACCGCCGCCACACGGTAAAATAACGTTATCACCTCGATGATATTATACCTCGTACCAGTAAAATGTCCACCAGTGAATTTTAATTATTTTATTTTACATAATAAAAATAATAGACATGAACGGTTGTTACGTCACTTTTCTTATAAAGCTCCTTTACATCATTAAAATGAATGTTGAACTAAAAACACATCCTTAAGATACGTCAATTCATTTAAACGGAGTGCAGTTACCACAAGCGTGCACGCCTCGATAAAAGTTCAGAAATTCTCGCTTCCTATATTTCGCGACGCAATCAATTTCCTTTTAAATACAAATGGTTTTTTTAATTTTTTTTAAGTTCATAAACATATAGAGATAAATCAATTAATGAGTGCAAGAATAAATAAATGAATGCATTTTTAATAGAATCAGGCGTTACTTCGCGGAAATCTATTACATTAGAGACGTTAAATGTTAATTACCTAATTAGTTAAATAATATAGTATATAATAATCATTTAGGTAATATGGGGCAGAGTAAGAATATCCACTACCCCATATCGTCCCGGGGCAGTAGATGGCCAGCAGCATTTTCCTGATATCAACTCAAAATAATAACAAATACTGCGGTTGCCTACCCGCTTGCCAAGCGTGGCAACTATGGCATAATCCACCCATGACGCAATCTATGAGGAAGGCCTATGTTCAGCAGTAGACTTTTATAGGCTATAATGGATTAAGGAATATCCGCGGAAAAAAAAGTTTGAATTGTTTAAGTCGTGATGAGGATAGGGTACGCAATTGAGGGATGACGGAAGGTGCTCTTCAAACTAGGTAAGACACATCATTTTTTTACGTGAATCTTAACTAGTCAATTTTTAACATCTTTAATGAATGAATTGATTTATTTATCACTATAAACAGGATAGGAGTGATCAAGTCTATATTTTAATTAATAAAACAAATGTTCATTGATAAATATTTTAAAAAATGTAAATGACGCCACATTAATAAACATAAACGAAACTGGGGCGAGTCACTAGTTTAGATAGACAATAGTGACCCGTAATATAACTGCAGCATGGCTCTGCCATGTAAAAAGGCTTATAATAAGTTAAAAAAAACACGTCAATATAATAATACACTTTAGTTATAGTTTTTTTTTTATTATGGTAATAAATATTGTGCACTTGAATGATAATAAAAAACTATTGGTAAATCCAATTGTGCATGCCTTAAGCACATTAAAAAAATTACGTATAAAATGATTATACCTAATTTTTTTAAAGTCACACAAGCTTCCACTAATAACCTTATTACTATACTTCCTATTTTCCGATAATTTTATGTCAAACCTCAATTTAAAAAAGTTTGGAAAATCCAAAAGTGCACGACTCATAATGCTAATATGATAGTGAAAAAATTTCAAAAAATGTAAATTGTAGTTCTATTCGTCAAAGAGTTCCAGTAGCAGTCACCAAAGTACACCTTCAAGTCACTCCGTTAATTCCGGAGGTAAGGTCTATTCATAACTAACAAAACGAGCCCAAACTCAGCACACATTACTATACTACTCTTCGAGGAGTTCCAGTAGCATTCACCGAAGTACACCTTCAAGTCGGGGTAGGTTCTCATCATAACTAACATAACGAGCACAATCTCGGCACACCTAGTTCTACTCGTCGAGGAGTTCCAGTAGCATATCGAAGTACACCTTCAGGTCTCCATAAAGTCCAAGACGTATAAGTATATTTATATATAAATCCTGCGTTTTAGCGAAACAAAATATTGTAATAAAAATCTGTGATTATAAATATAATAATAATATCTTACCTTGGTCAATATGTATCAAATTTAGTTTTTGGAATATTTTGTATTTCTAAAGCGATCGATATTTTTCAACAAGAACCGCTGTAAACAAACGACCACTCACGACGGCGGCTGAGCCCGGAGTAAAAAAGTACTCTGTGGCCGGGAGTGAAGCAAAGTGTATTTAGTAAAATAAATTAATACAAGGCTGCTCAAAACACCGAAAATTTCGCTATTTCTCAGCGAAAATAAATAAATTATAACAAACAAAACAAAATTGAACCGCCATTTACATTCCATGGCTTCCCACATGATAGATGAAGAGTTTAAAAAATAGATTGAGTTGAACACTTGATATTGTCAAAAGTTATCATGTTTACGCCTCCATGCGGACATGATAAATCTACACCTTATTTACATCACTTTTTGCCTCATTTAATTTCTAAAACTCGCTGGCAAGTTTCTACTACAAACTGGTGCCCGTACCATAATGAAATACAAATATTATTTGAGAACACTGCGGTAAGCCATTGCAACCGTTCTTAAACAAAAAGCTCTTATTGTATTTTTTTTCTTTTCTTTTATATACTGTCTCAAGCTATCAGCTACACTGTTGAAATTGTAGTACTTACCACAAGGGATTTTTTTAAGTATTTACTATTTATCACTATTAAGCGAACTTTGTTCTTATGTGATAAATAAAGTCTTTAACATGAAAGAAAGAAAGAAAACAAGGGGTGCTGTCACAATCTATCAATGTATGCGCTTTTGTAACAAAGTCCGAGAAAATACGTAGGCCTTATCTATCAAAAGGTTCAAAATATTTGGTAAGGGTTACGCCCTTCCAGTACCGCGGGCATGAATTCATGCATCTATTACATGACCGTTGAATACCGTGGGCTTATATTCATGCACTTATAGCGCGCTGCTATTTTCGTCTTAATATAAGTTACTTTCGTCTTATAAAAAGACAATATATTTTCAATTATAAACTATTTCATTCAATTCTGAACGAACTAAAGAGTATTCTCAAGTACTATACTCACTCGGTTACATCGACAAAATCAAAAATAATAGACATTCACTTTCGCGTTGTTGGTGCTGATAGTTTTTTTTTTTTTGATTTTATGGGGGATGAGTTGCTCGCGTCCGTAGGCTTCGACCACCTACATCCTAGGCCCACCCTACACGTGTCCCCTGGGTGGTGCTAAACAAGCGACAAAGCCGAAAGAACAGACTTGGCTCCTCACCGTGTGGTAGCGGCGTAAAAAATACCACCAACTACTTTCGCACCATGAGGCACAAAAGAAAAGAAATGGCCCCGAGTTTCCGGCGCCCCTTTAATGGGGCAGGGGTGCAAAGAATCTCCGGGAGGAAAACCGGCGACGAGATTCACCACCCGTCACGTTCTGTCTCCCGGAGGGGCGAAAAGTGGATTGCGGAAGCCCGCCTGGCTACACTGAATGTATGTGGAGCAATGAATGATAAGATGGATGAAGTATGCGATACGATGTATGATAGAGGAATAGATGTGTTATGTGTAAATGAGACGAAACGAAAGGGAAAGGATGCCACTACACATGGCATGTATACCGCGTACTGGTCTGGTGTAGACGAGACAGAGCGGGCATGCCAGGGAGTCGGTATCATCCTTTCAGAAAGAATGGGTCATTGTGTGAAAGAGTATGAATGTGTAAGCCCGAGACTGCTATGGATACGAATGAAAGTGGGCTTAAAGAAGTTGTTTGTTCTAGGGGTCTACGCCCCAGACATGTCTAAGCCCACTTATATCCGAGAGCAGTTTTGGGAGATGTTAAGGATGGTGCCAATGAAATGCAAGGGTAATGAAAATATTGTTATATTAGGAGATTTTAATGGAAGGGTTTGCGTGAAGAGGCTTGGTTGTGAAAGGATATTGGGAACGTTTGGTGATGAAAGCATAAATGAGAATGATGAAAGCCTCCTCATCGTATGTGTGGAAAAGAATCTTTTTTTGACGAACACTTTCTTTCGTCACAAGAAGATTCACATGTATACATGGGAAAGAGGTGGTGATAGAAGCATGATAGATTTCATAATTGTAGATGAAATAATGAGAAGCGCAGCGGTAGATACAAGGGTTTACCGGGGGTCCAACGTAGGGACGGATCATTACTTGGTCTTATGCCGAATTAATGCTCTATTCAGACGTTGGCGGCATCGGACATCTGTGTCTACCACTGCGTTACAGCTTATAAGAACAGAGAGATTACAAGGTGAAGGTGTGAAAGATAAATTCAAATTTAGACTGAGAGAAAATATAAGTGGTATGGATGAATTGTGTACGAATGATTTAGACTTTGAGACTGTGTGGTATAATGTCAAGAAAGGTTTGGTGAAAGCAGCTACCGAAGTATGTGGTGTAACTAAGAGAGCGAATGAAAGGAAAAATAACACTTTATGGTGGGATGATGAGGTAGGGATGGAAGTTGAAGCAAAGAAAAGTTAAAGTCTAGTCATTCTAGTGGTATGAATGATGATATTGAAAGAAAAAAGGCAGTCTTTAGACATCTAAATAAGAGAGTAAAAGAAGTAGTTGAAAGGAAAAAGCAAGAAAGAACCGATAATAATGATAGAAGAATATCGGATAACTTCCAAGCAAATATTAAAATGTTCTGGAAACTCGTAAGAACTGCCAGAAAGGACATTCAAAACAGCCTATAATGAATGCTATACGAGACCAGAATGGCTGTATTCTGAATGAAGAAGTTTCGAGTTGAAGGACATGGAAGGAATACTTTGAAAGCGTGTTTATGAGTGATGAGACGTTTGAATTAAATGAAATAGAAATTCCGAAAGAAGAGGAAAAAGATAGAGAGATAGGTATAGATGAAATAATGAAAGCAATGAAAAGTATGAAAGCAGGTAATGCAGCCGGATATGATAGAGTATCACTCGAAATGCTAAGGGCTGGAGAGGGAGTGGTGGCAGACCTGCTGTATGCCTTGTTTAATTTGTGTTGGGAACTTAAGCGGGTAGCGGGAGACTGGTGCAAAGCCGTGATAGTCCCAATATATAACGGAAAAGGATCGCAGCAGGACTGTAAAAACTACCGTAGTATCAGCCTTCTTAGCATTTTGGGAAAACTGTATGCTAATTGAAAGAGTTATGAAAGATACTGATGGAAAATTTTGGGATGTGCAAGCGGGATTTAGAAAGGGAATGGGATGTATGGATCAGGTCTTTTCCATGCGCATGATCGTGGAGAAGTTTTTGGCCAAAAACCAAAAGGTTTTTTGTGCGTTCGTGGACTTTAAAAAGGCTTATGACAGAGTGGACAGGGAAGTGTTATGGCAAACACTGAACTCATATGGATTGAGCGCTGGGTTGATACAGGCATTGAAGTCTCTGTATAGGGACTCCAGTGCTTGTGTCAGGATCGACGGGGCCTACTCGGACTGGTTTGGCATCCACAAAGGAATCAGACAGGGCTATGTGGCTTCCCCGTGGCTGTTCAACCTATTTATGGACAGTTGTTTGGAAAATTTGAAAGTTGAAGAATGCGGGTTAAGAATGGGTGAGTTAACTGTCAAATGCCTTTTGTACGCTGATGATCAAGTCATACTTGCGTCATCGGCGGCCGAGTTGCAAATGATGGTTACATTAATGTACAGGTCATTAAAAGAAAGGGGAATGAAAGTGAACGCAAGTAAGATGAAAGTTATGGTTTTTGAAAGAGAAGAAAGTAAAACGATATGTGAAATAAGAATAGAAGGGGAATTGGTCGAGCAAGTAGATGAGTTTGTGTATTTGGGATGTGTATTTAGCAGGAATAGTAGATATGATAAGGATATAGAACGACGAGTGAACGCAGGAAATAGAGTAAATGGGGCTCTACACTCTATTGTGGAAAGTCAGAATGTGTCCCTACTTTAATGTATGGTAGTGAAAGTTGGGTGTGGCAGAAGAAGCACGAGAGTAGAATAAATGCTGTAGAAATTCGGTCATTGAGGATTATGTTAGGGCTGAATCTAAATGACAGAGTGAGAAATTGTGTGATAAGAGAAGAGTGTGGTTTGCAAGATGATGTTGTGACCAGGATTAAGAAAGGAATGCTTTGTTGATTTAGTCATGTAGAAAAAATTTATGAGGAAAGAGTGACAAAGCAAATTTATGTGGCAGAGGTGAACGGCAGAGTCTGGAAGGGACGCTCTAGGCGAAAATTTATCGACCAAAAAATGGGCCAAATTAAGAGTACCCTTAACCAACGAGTGTGTATGCGTAGGTATATGGATGTGGAGAAGGCGAGAGAGGTGTGTCAGGACCGTGCCAAATGGAAGTCTATAGTCTCTGCCTACCCCTCTGAGTGACAAGCGTGAGTGTTTATGTATTATGATTTTAGTTGGTTTTTCTTTCAAAAACGGTAAGTAATGTTAATTATCTTTATTAAATACTATAATTAATAGAATCAGGCGTTACTTTGCGGAAATCCATTATATTAAATTTGGAAAAATTTACTTTGCCCATATCCGCTCAATAAAATAAAATGATGTGTCTTACCTAGTTTGAAGAGCACCTCCCGCCCTCCCTCAATTGCGTGCACTATCCCCGTCACCACTAATCCCAGAACCACTACACTAGGAAAGACATACCACCGACGACAATACGACACGTGTTTCGCCTCTACACGAGGCATCTTCAGGTGTAGTAGACTCTACGGTGGCTGACCGCTAAGTGAGTGGCGAGCCAAAAACAGCTGCTATTTATAAGACTCGCCGACGCAACCGCTCCCCACTTAAGTAGTGAGCGACCGCGTCATGTGATAAAACATGCGACCAATCACCACCTGACGTACGCCTAACAGCCGCCTGCTATTAAATTAATAACATGCCGCTGCGAAACGCCCGCCTACCCTCCCCCCAACTACGCAAACAATCGCTAATCACCGTGAAGGTGACGAACGACCATATTGCGAGGCTGTCCGTTATTGGAGAGCAGGTTTAAAGATGTTTAAGAGAGGTGAGTTAGAAACATTTGTTTGTTCATTCAGCAGTGCAAGATTACTATTTTTATTTTTAATATCTCCAACTGTTTCAGCACACACAGTCGCAGCCCCTTATTACAAGTATGTAAGACTTTACAGGTTGTGTCCAGTGTCCAAGAGATGTTTAGCGAAATGGGATTTATCGGGATTGCAATGCCTGTACGCGGCTAAATGCTCTTTGTAACGTGTTTCGAAGTTGCGACCAGTCTGACCCACGTAAACGGCGTGGCATTCGTCACAAACAAGTTTATAAACACCCAACTTTTGACGAATATCTAACTTATCTTTATTATTACAGATATTCCTAAGAGAATTGTTTGTTTTGAACGCAACGTTTAGCAGCGGCTTGTTATTAATTTAATAGCAGGCGGCTGCGTACGTCAGGTGGTGATTGGTCGTATGTTTTATCACATGACGTGGTCACTCACTACTTAAGTGGGGAGCGGTTGCGTCGGCGAGTCTTATAAATAGCAGCTGTTTTTGGCTCGCCGTTCACTTAGCGTTCAGCCACCGTAGAGTCTACTACACCTGAAGATGCCTCGTGTAGAGGCGAAACACGTGTCGTATTGTCGTCGGTGGTGTGTCTTTCCTAGTGTAGTGGTGGTGGGAGTAGTGGTGCTGGGATTAGTGGTGACGGGGATAGTGCACGCAATTGAGGGAGGGCGGGAGGTGCTCTTCAAACTAGGTAAGACACATCATTTTATTTTATTGAGCGGATATTGGCAAAGTAAATTTTTCCAACTTTAATTATTTAATACTGTTTTTGAATGATCTATGTTACGACAAAAGTCACTTTTTATGTTTCAATTGATAAAAAAGTGGAAACTAAAAACCTCTACGCGAACAATACATAACGTTCAAGATTTCAAATAAGATAAAAATAGTAGAATAGAATAGAAAAGAATAAGTTTTATACAATATAGATTACAGTATATTATTGAAAGTATTTTTTTTACTTTTGCCACTGGTTCGCAAAAAACCTCTGTCCTGGGAAGAACCAGTAAGAAACCCAGCGGGGCTTTTTTTTAAAGCACAATTTACAACAGAATATTTTATACCATTTTTATGAAAACATTTAGAAACAGCATGGTAGCAATCACCTATTCCCAGGGGTTAAGAGTACATGATTGATAATAAAAGGAATGAGGTGATCGCTACTATTCTGTTTCTAAATATTTTCATACTAATTGTATAAAATATTATACTGTAGATTATTTTTTATAAATGTCCCGCTGGGTTTCTAGCTGGTTCTTTCAAGGATAGAAGATTTTTCCGAACCAGTGGTAAAGCTGAAATGACTTTCAATAAGTATTATGGTAATTTATATTAATAAAAATGATTATATTCTATCCTATTTTAATCATAATACAATCAGACATAATAAAATTCAAGCCAAAAGATTCCCGAGACTGATGTCGTTGTACCCACGTAGTATAATCCACTAGGCCACGCAATTGTACGTAATTATGCTACTGTTTCCACTGTTTTTCTTGGCATAACTCTGGACCTAAAGCTTCAGTGGGTTTCCCATATATCTTAACTAGCAAACAGACTAAGTTCTGCAGTTTGATGGTTAAACGTCTAACTAGTGTTGAGACAGCTACATTAGTTTATTTCAGTTATTTCCATTTTGTTATAGGGAAATGGGGCTGATTTATTAACTAAGTAGTTTTGTTTTGCAGATGTTCCCGCCTATTATAGGTGAAATTTAACAGTGTGGCATTGTCTGTGAAGTTGCTTTGTAGACTGGATAGAGGGCATTGCAATCGCTTCCGGGTTGACATGACCTTGGTCAGTGATACGCTGCAAAAGAGGGAAGCCATCTAGGCGGCCGTTACGTGCACGCCACTTCATGCAAGTCACCGCATTGGACGGTCGTGTGTAGACCCCTGCCTAATCGTTTTGCTAATTATTGACTTTTCTATATCATATTTTGAAAGTACCGCAAATACATGCATCAACATATTATTAAGGAGCTTTGGTGGAGTTATTGGCAAGACAAGGAAATTGGAGAATGAGGTAAGCGTTTTTGTATATCCTTTTGCCTTGACCTATGGAGTGACTTTACAACCCATCCGCAATTAATCTGTTTTATGTCATATATGTAGACATCGTATAACATATCCACCCCGCATATCAGATTCATATCATATATACACATTCACATCATATCATAAATTGACTCTCCATTCGCTGTCGCATATATAACGAATTTTTGGTACTTTCACCGCAATTGTAATTATTTAACCAGCAGGTTAGGGTCATAACCTAAAACCGAAGGAGTATCTTAGAGGGAAATTTAAAGGATATAATATTTTAATTTAATATAAATTACAAGTAATTCTTATTGAAAGTCTTTTTTTTTACTTTGACCAATGGTTCGGAAAAAAAATTCTGACCTGGGACGAACAAAACTTAATAAGAATTATTTATAATCTTAATCAAATATTTCATTATATATAATATTAAAAACTATAATTTAAAAAAAAACTAGTAACTTAATTATCATACAGTCCTACACCCCGCGGTATCGTGCCAAGTACGCTGGCTGCGTTTGCCCGCTGAATGGCTATACTTAGCCTTTGAGCGAGAAAAGAACCAGCCCTTTTATCACCAGCAGCAACGACCAGTCACGAATGGAGTTCCTTTAGGAACTTCACCGCACGTGGACCTCACGGACCGATAGTCTCTACAGCAAATGGCACAAATATGTAGTCATCTCTCTGAGACTCATATTTGCGCCACTTACTCGGTTCAGCTGCCTCTGATACCGCCCCGGCTCTCAACGAGGTACTCCTGAGATGAAAGGCCGCCAAAGTGTAAGTGCAAGTAGCATCCCACACTCGAAACCCAAGGGAACATTTATAGAGACAAGAGCCTTTCGGATGACATCGTTCAAAGAACCGTGCCGTAAAAACCTACCAGCACTTTTCTTACATGAAAGTACGTGGAGCCCAAACTTGTCGACGCTGCTACCACAGGGGCACTGATGGGGTTGACAAATCGCCGCTCCTAGTCGGATTCCTACGGCGATTCGCAAGCTTTCCCCATCAAGTAATGTGCCGAGATTACTTGATGGTAAAGCATGTAACCAGTGACTAGATTCCTTAGTCGAAACAGCTAGAAGGAATGCCTGATCTTGGTCACTATGGAAATTATGAATCTTAATCTATATTGAATATAAATTTATTCTATTCTATTCCGTTTTGTCACACTACGTACCATTCCGTTCCATTCAGTTCCATTCCGTTTTGTAACGTTCCATTCCAATTCATTATATTTTATTCGATTCTAGTATATTCTATTTCTTTCTATTCTATTCTAGATTCCTATTTATCCTATACTCAAGATTTTTTTAAATACTTGAGAACACTGGGATCATTATTTTTTAAATCTTTTTGTTTTTTATGGACGCTGTAGGTAATACAGAAATGCCAACACCTATGACATTTATGACAGTGCACCATAAGGTTTTGATTGTTTAAAGGTGTCATTGAGTATCCCACTTAATATCAGGTTACTACTACTGTACATACTGTATATACATAAAAAAGTTTTAGTATGAATCTTGAAATCATTTGTCCAATTCAAACATCTTGAACAATAAGCGTAGTGGGGAAGGTTTGCACGCATTTTGTATGTAAACCGACTCTGCAAGTCAAGGTCAATGTTCAAGAAGTTTGCCGGCAATTTTGTCAATAAATTTTAAACAATAAGTAAAGACACTGGATATTATTTTTGCTAACCTGAAGCATTTACTATCTTAGTTTAGCCCTAGAAATGATAAAAATTTTTAAATCAAATTAACTATTCAGGAAGTTTCCTGCCTGAGTAACTTCAGAAGTCTGCAGAAAAACTGGCCTATTAAGTGTTATTTTTTTGTTATTATGAAAGATTAAGGTACTGCCAAGTTTTAAAATTAATTAGAAAGTATGAAATAATTTATTACTATTTTTCATTTAATGTTGAAAATTCAAACTCTCCCTATGACAGATTTTTTAAGTTTCGATTAAAATTATTGTATCTTCGGTGAATGTTAGGAAGCTAATTATTTTATGCATAATAGGGCAACTCATAAGGATCATGCTACAAACAAAAAAACTTGGAAAAAATCTCACAATTATCGGATACCCCTAGGTGTGAGGAATCAAAAAATTTTTATAACCTCACTGTTTGGACTTGCGCATACAGTCGGGCACTAAAATCCTGTCCTGCGCAGATGGCTAGCCCTCCTTGAGCCGTGGCCGCCGTGACCAAAATTCGTTCTGGAGGTTATTATTATTGTTAACACTTCGCCTTAGTACAAAAAGTAGTTTAGAATTAGTCTCAAGTAATAATTAGAAAAAATTGTATTTCTCGTACTATGCGATTTAAATCAGAATAGGACTGACCTGGCGCCATATTGTGACGTCATGGCTGTCAATTCAAACCAGTTAGGTAGAGTGAGCAAAACAGATATTTTTGAAATAATATTTATTTAAAATATTGTACCGACTAGTATCAATACTTTAAATTGATTTATAAAAATATTATGAATTCAATAGATTTTGGAAATACTAAGACTCAGTTAAATAAACTGGGAAAAACCCTATTAATCGCAAATTAATTTTCTTTGCAAACCGTACTTTTTAAGTAACAATTGACAGATCGCGGTCATTCGAGGTCATTGACGTTCCTATTCTTATTTGAATCGCATTGCACTTCATGGATTTAAATTATATTCAACAAGGTCAAATGAGAACAGTTTATTGAATAACCCGACGGAAATACCCAGACCGGCGACGGCAAGCAGTGTCAGAAGTGGGAAACGTCTAGTACTGCGATCGTCAATCTGCCTCACAAACGTGACGATAAAGGAAAATCATTGCTTAAACGGGAGACGTCATACCAGCAGTGGACATTCACGGGCTCATGACTTCAACAGTATACAACAATTTTTTATAAATTTGAATTGACTAAAAAACTAGGATGGTAAGTAGCTATTGCAGTCTCTGGACTGCAATTTGGTTGTTTGTTTGAAGTTTTACGTAGTAGAACGATGCTGCAGCTATATTACTGGTATAGTTGTAGCACGAATGGGTCGGCTCGACCGGGAAGTATCACGCTTTCACAGAATACCAGCGTAAAATAAGCAGCTTAACACTGCTGTGTTTCGTATGGTGAGTGTAGAGAACCGGAGACCCGTTTTACTGGAAACGAGGCATTCCGTATTAGTCCTCACGGCTGACAACGCATCTGCATTTTGATTCGTCATCGAGGAAAGATGTAGATGTCTATGGGCAACAGCAACCACTTACCATCAGGTGGACTGTGTGCTCGCTTGTCACCCTTATCCTATAAAAGAAAAGTTGACTGCAGGTGGCCAGGGACACTTCAAACAAATAATAAAAAGATGTAATTTTTTAATATATTAATTCTGATAATAGAGCACACATTCCACCTGATTTTAAGTGGATGCTGTGGCCTGTAGATATCAAAATCTATCCTCTATTAAAAATCAAAATGCAGATGTTTTGTCACCCTTGAGGCTTAAGATGAAGTGCCTCGTTTCCAGTAAAAAATTTTTCGGTTCTCTACACTCTCCATACGGAACACAGCAGCATGAAGCTGCTATTTTACGATGGTATTCTGTAAAATCGTTGTCCTTACTTGGTCGAGTCGACCCATTCGTACTACAACCATAGCATAGCTGCAGCGTGGCTCTACCACACTAAAAATTATAAAAATAATTAGCTAAGAGCTGCGCAATTAATTAAAATAATGTGTTTCACCTAGTTTGAAGAGCACCTCCCGCCCGCCTTCAATTGCGTGCACTATCCCCGTCACCACCTACCTCAACACTAGGAAAGATACACCACCGTCGATAATACGACACGTGTTTCACTTCTAAACGAGGCATCCTCTTAGATGATAGGATCTTAGATCTTTAATATAATGGATTTCCGCAAAGTAACGTCTGATACTATTAATTATGCTGCGTGCTACAGATGTGTTGCCACTGGAGATTTAAAGCAATTAACATTTTGTTTGGTCGACGGCGGGATCCAACGCAGGTTGCTTGCGTACTGTGAAATTTACAGCGAGCGCTTGGCCCATGAGCTACCCCAGCCTTTTCATAATAATACTACAGACACATTGAATAAACAAGGGGAACTCATTCATCAGTCCCCCGTGACCATGGGTGCTGTAAAGCACCCGAAATGTCGGGAATTAATAAAAATAAGTTAATTAAACGCGATATAATCCGTAAAAGTAGTTTTATTCAATGTGTAGTGTTCGCGTAAATATAAGAAATCATTAATACTACAGACAAACAATTATTTGTAACCATTCATTAATCTTTACAGCCAATCAGAAGTCCACTTCTGAACATAGGCCTCCCCTAGAGATTATATTGGGATATTTTCCGTAGTAACATCGTTTAGCGGTGAGTTTTCAACCGCAGTTTTTTATTATTTTGAGGTGTTATGAAGATGCTGCTCTTACCACTCCCACAAGACGACGTAGGGTAGTGGATGTCCATACACCGCCACTACACGGTTAATAAGCGTTATGTTTCTCGTTTTGTGAAATATTCACCCGAAGAAGATTGTGTCGTGCTGGGTAAATCAACGCAAACGCTACAAACAGAAACACTTTCCGTGAAATGGCATTTTGTTGTAAGTAGTCAACTTATTTAAATAAAACTAGTTTTACGGATTTTATCGCGTATATTAACTTATATATTCCCGACGTTTCAGTCTTTTACAGCACATGGTCACGGGGAGACTAAGGTATTTGACGTCCCAATGTCATAGTTAACCGCGGTACCTCCATATTTAAAATTATTAATTTTGTTCCGATCTACCGGTAGTAGTTTTAATCTGGAGGGCCGTGGTTAACTATGCATTAGGACGTGAAATACCTCAGTCCGTGACCATGGGTGCTGTCAATACTCGAAACGTCGAAATAAAATAGTAATATACGCGATAAAATCCGTAAAACTAGTTCTATTTAAATGTGTAGTGTTTGCGTAAATATAAAAATCATTAAGTAGTCAACTTAGTGTAAGAGAAGTATGTGTGTGTCATTCTCTTGCAGTTTAGGGAGGTTCCTTTGTTTTATAATCGAGTTCAAAAAACGAGTTCTATATTCAAAGCGTTTACTTTTTTATGTATTCCACTACTTGATTCTTTCTTATTAAATATTATTTTGACAAAAAATTGATGCGACAAACAATCTCAGTGCACCCAATGGTAAGTGGCTATCTCGGCCTATGGACACCTGCAGCCAACTTCGAATAAAGAAGGCGTTGTCACCTCTGAGGACTAAGATGGAATGCTGGACCGGAAATCAGTTGTGCAAGCACCGCTATTTGGTGGGCGAAATAATAAAGGGGGTGGTAAATACTCATATAATATTCTAGGCAAAAGTGTGAGTGGTAGTTATACATCAGGGGTGATCCCACACATAAGACGACAAAGCAAAACTGAAACAGGAGATGGGCAGCAGCCTCTTCCTGTTATCCATCCATCCATTACAGCCTATAAAAGTCCACTACTGAACATAGGCCTTCCCATAGATTGCCTCATCCCATCTCCTGTTTCGGTTTCCCTCTGTCACCTCTTACGAGACCCACGGGACGATATGGGGTAGTGAATATTCTAACACCGCCACTACACGCTTTACTGCTCTTCCTGTTAACAACTAGATAATAACAAGAACTGCGGTTGCTTGCCATTAACACCCACTACAAATCTCAAATAAAGGCAACAGATGTTGTCACCCCAAAGGACTAAAATGAAACGACTCACAGCCTGTAAGTACGTAAGAAAAAACAATTGATACGCGACTTCCCGCCAAAAAATATTTTAATCAATGAGTTTCTTATGTTTAAAAAAATACAATATTCGAAATTCAGGCACTCATAAGCTGCCGGACGGCTTATACTTTTTGGCGTCAGCTGATTTATCTTTTTGGCGTCAGCTGCTGTATATTCTGTACATGTGTTTGTTACTGAACTCCTCCAAAATGGCTAGACCGATCATGATGATTTTTGTGTGTGTTTAATTGAGACCCTGGATGGTCCAGATTTACAAATGGACCCGGTAGGTGGCGCTGTTGTTGAGATCCAGAAATTACCCGTGCAAAACAGGGGCGGATCGCTAGTACTATATAAATGACTAGACTAATGAATATTGAACTTTCCAAAGGAACTTCTCTAAAGGTTTATAAAAATATTATCTTAACCATTTCACGCCATAAAATGTTTTCAATAAACTTTAATTTTACTCAACTCATGAATTACGTTAGGGCTGCCTTAAAATATGTTAAATGTATTATTTATTTCTTAAAAGATTACAAATCGCTCACGAGAAATTAAACAATTTACAAACAATAATAAAGGAATCTATTACGAGCATACAGAATATTAACTATAGATGTGGGTAAAACGTAGGCAATTAAAAAGAAAAGTAAACAGATATGAGCATCGCGCACAAATTGTAATAACCGAAAAACTAATGCAACCGAAACTGAAATAAGGGTGCGTATAAACTAATTTACATTTAATTTCAATTTATATTTTTTTGTGGTTAATTTTCCAAAATATGGCGTTTCATTATTTTTTTAAAGAAAGATAATGTTTTTTTTTTTTATTATTTTATATTTTTGGTAAAGCGTTATAAAATTTTGCACCGTCAAAAATTATATTTTTCTTACCATACTCTGTTCTAACTTCTTGTATGTATATAATATCATGGGCACGATTGTAAAAATCTATATTTTTTAAACAATATTTGCGAATTAATGTCGTTGTTAAGTATTTTACGTATTAATATGGAAGTATTATATTGATATATTTAATAATTTGGTTTCTTTATATATAATAGTAGATGGTGTCAAATATTTATAATGAAAAGTATCTTGATTAGGTTATAAATTGGTTTTACAATTAATATTAAGTTTATATATGTATATTTATTAGAAACGTATTATTGTAATTAAATCTGGCTGCCCATAAATAAATAAATAAACAAATAATTCATTCCCTTAATTAATCCTTTTTAACTGAATGCTTCCTGCTTTCGTTACAGACGAGCAGTACAAAAGCGATCGTCGGTTTAGATGAATGAACGTTGGATAAACTCACAAAAGCAATTAGTCTTACAGCGTTTGTTCTGTACTCTATATTTTATTTTTTAAGTTATCCTATTATTTTTAATTCTCGAAATATTTAAGCTGAGTCGTCTTTTAAAAATCTCATTTGAAATGCCGTAGCATCATGCTGAGTTTTTTGCTACTATTCAATACTTCATCATGACCGCCTTTCACAAGTCCACTGCTGAACATAGGCCTCCCCCAAGTTATATAAATATAGCACATAAAGCACGGTCCTGAGCCACTTGCATCCATCGACTGCCTGCATGTCATACCGGGTCGTCACTCCATCTAGTGTGGGGTCGCCCTACACTTCGCCTACCGGTACGAGGCTGCCACTCGAGAACCTTTTTACCCCATCGTTTGTCGGTTCCTCGAGCTATATGGCCGGCCCATTGCCACTTCAGCATACTATTCCGTTGGGCTATGTTGGTCACTCTGGTTCTACTGCGGATATCCTCATTCCTAAGTTTATCACGCAAAGAAACCCCAAGCATAGACCTCTCCATAGCTCACTGAGCGATCTTGAGCGTCCTCATACGGCCACCAGTGAAGGACCCCGTCTCAGATCCATTAGTCATTACTGGCAACACACACTGGTTGTACAATTTCGTTTTCAGGTTTTGAGGTATACCTGACGAGAAGATCTGTTGTCATTTCCCGAACGCTGCCCAGCCGAGTTTAATCCATCGATTGACCTCTCGGTCGAAGTTGGACTTACCTAGTCGGACTATTTGTCTCAGATAAACATACTCAACTACCGGCATAGGTGTGACATAGACATTACACATGATCTTTGTTTTGTCCATGTTCATCTTAAGACCTATCCGTTGGGAGACACTATGGAGGTCATTGAGCATAGTGCTTAGGTCCTCCAGCGATTCGGCCATAAGGACTATATCGTCGGCAAATCGAAGGTGAGTGATGTACTTGCCATTGATGTTAATACCGTATCTTTCCAGTCCAGTAGCTTGAAAACGTCTTCCAATGCAGCGGTGAAGAGTTTCGGGGATATAACGTCACCCTGTCTTACACCTTTTTGCAGTTGGATAGGTTTCGTACTCTGGTTCTGTACTCGGATAGTCATCGTATCCCTACTGTACAAACACTTCAGCACTTCGATATACCGACAGTCAACTTGGCACCGCTGAAGGGACTGCAGCAACGCCCGAATTTCGACGGAATTAAAGCTTTCACAGTCCACATACGGGCAAGGTGGCCGTTAACACTGCCAGTCTTCTGTACAATTTTCCGAAGGGTATGTATGTGGTCTATGGTACTAAAGCCTTTTCGTAAACCGGCTTGTTCGGGAGACTGGAAGTCGTCGAGTCTGCGGCGAGATGATTCGTAATGACTCTCGAAAACAGCACGTAGACGCGGCTCAGAAGGGAAATCGGTCTGCAGTTCTTCAAGAGAGCGTTGTCACCTTTCTTGAAGAACAAAACCACCGCACTTTTGCTCCACTCCTCCGGTGTAGTGCCACCATGGAGGACGGAATTAAAGAGCTCCTAAAGGACTTCAAGTACCGGTTTTCCACCCGCTTTCAGAAGCTCCGCAGTAATTCCATCCTCGCCCGGGGACTTGCCGTTTTTATGGTGCTGGAGAGCCATTCTAATCTCGCTCAGACTGACGTCCGGGATATCATCGGAATAGTATCGGATAAAACTTGCTCTTGGATCGTTACTTACACTTGCGTGTGGCTCCAAGGATGATGTGTACAGCTGCCTATAGAACCTCTCAATCTCACTCAAAATCTCAGGTTTCCCGGAAACGATGCTGCCACATTCGGTTTTCAGCTTCGACAGTTGGCTCTTTCTGGCAGACAGATCTCTGGCAAAGACTTTGGAGCCCTAGTTCCGCTCGATCACTTCTTCAACACGAGCAGTATTAAAGTTGCGTAAGTCCCGCCGCATGAATTTAGAGATCTGTCTGTTCAGTTTCCTGTATGCTGTCAAATCTACTGAAGACTGCAGCTTCATTTCCCGTCTAACAGCCAGTCCAACAGAGGGTGATCAGAGAGTTTTTGTGTTCTTCTGCGGCGGGTCTTGCAAAACTTAGCTCCGACCGCACGGACAGTTTCCACGAGCTTGTCATTGACAAGCTCGTACCTTTAATAATGCGTATTTAATTGACTGCGACTACATTGATGATGTTCTCATTTTATTTGTATAGAAGTAGGTTGTACAAAGTTTTTAATTTTATTACTTGTTTGTATGTTACGCAACACCTTCCTCAATTGTGTACGGTGAATATGATAATTCTTTTTTTATTTAATAGGTTATACTTAAAGGGTGCTCACATAAAAATTTGGAGAAAAAATTCCGCGTAAAAAACCATAAATAAACGTAGTAGAGCCATGTTAATACTGCAGCTATATTAATTGTATAGTTGTAGTACGAATGGGTTGGCTCGACCGGGGAAGGACCATGCTCTCACAGGATACCAGCGTAAAATAGCAGCTTAATGCTGCTGTGTTTCGAATGGTGAGTGTAGAGAACCGGAGACCCTTTTTACAGGAAAAGAGACATTCTATCTTAGTCCTTACGGCTGACAACGCATCTGCATTTTGATTCGCAAATGAGGACAGATGTAGATGTCTATGGGCCACAGCATTCACTTACCATCAGGTGGACTGTGTGCTTGCTTGTCACCCTTATCATATAAAATAAAAACGCCTAAATGTGTCAAAATGAGGAAAAAAGTTATTGTAATGTTTAGACGGTATTGAGATTGGATACTCTTAGTCCTCAAATGGCTAAATACCACATTTAAAGAATATAATCCGGAGACACTGTAGTGTCTCGCATGCTCACGTTCAACATATTATTATGTATATGTGTGTAAACGTGTAGGCGTGAGACTACAGTGTATATATTCTCGAATTAACGAATATAAATTATTAACGAAACGTCAACACTTTATACAGTAGTTTATTATTTTGTTTATCAATTGTTTCCATATTACACTAAAAATTATTTAGATCTATCAATTATTTAATACTTTTCAATATCTAAAATTTTCGCTCGCGCCGTTTTTCGATTCCACAAAAGATTTTGCTAATTTCGGTCGAATTTTTATTTCTTTTTAAAGATTGTGATTGTTGTTGTGGCTTGGATACTTGTTCTTTAAACCATGTTTTCATTTTTTATTTTCAAGATTTTTTTTGGCTTGGATGCTTGTCTTTTAAGCCATGTTATCTCGATATCAAATGATAATAACACTATAAAGTACACTGCTTTACAATATGTTGATGCGTCACATTGCGCAGTCCTTGGGCGATTTTGACGGCAACTTGAGCCAGTAGACAGTTGGCGATAGTATCTCAAGACGTCTAAGCAGATAGAAGAAAGTGAAACATCGATTTTAAGAACATCGAAGTATATAAACGATATATCGATTTTTTTAGATGTTTTTTATCCACGTTTGAATATATATATCTCGAATAAATAACAATTTTGAAGAGAAATGAAACGTCGGGAATTAAAAAAGTTAAATTAAACGCGATAGAATCCGTAAAAGTTAGTTTCATTTATTGAAACAAAGAAGTATAATAATCAAACATTATATTTATGTTATTTTAAGAAGTTTACACTATTTATTTTTACACATTTATTATTATCGAATAAGTATTTATTTTGCAGAAAACAAGTATTAAATTAATTAAAAGTTTATAAATGCCATACACGATCAATTTACCGTCAAGTTTGCAGCGCTCTTGAAGTGACGTCCGGTAACTTGACAAGTATAACAAGTCTACTTGAAGAAAAATTGAATTTCTATTCTGCTGACTTGATCAAGCTTGGCGTAGTGTGTATGAGCGAGCAAGTATGCATGACGTTAGTCGGAGCAATAAGCGACGTCCTGGTTTCAACTAGTGCGGCTTTATGCAAACTTGACGGTGAACGGATGACGGCTCCGTGGCGCAGTGGCAGCAATGAGTTATTGCGCTGGGGATCGCGGGTTCGAATCCGCACGGAACAAGTATTTATGGCTTACAGATAACTGTTCGGTGTCTGGATGTTTATCGTCGTGCAATTTATGTTTGTAAACTGCCTCCACGATACAGGAGAAAATCTTAGTGTGAGGTTACGTTTTCTAATAACAAAAAACTTGAACGTGATGTAGTCTATATGGATGCACTGTAAACAGGACGCCGCTTCAAGCGCTGCAAACTTGACGGTAAACTGGATCGTGTATGGCATCCATAAGACAATCCAAAAGTGCACGCTTCATAATGCTCATTTACTTTTTAATAAAAAAAAATATAATTGATTTTTAAAAGAAAAAAGTTGAATTAAGTAATATCTTACAGAGTATTTACATTTTTTTTAAATTATTGTCGCTCATTTTTCGTGTCATACGTGCGCGCAGTCTTAAAAAAAATTGGTTAATTATAGTCATTGCATTATAGCAAGGTGCGGGTGATAGGTACTGGTCATTAGAACGTAACTTGCGTGCGTTTTTTTTATGACAATATATTTGACTATGAGAAAATAACACTGAATTTGTTTTTAATAAAAAATAATCTATTCTGTTATGACTTATGACTATTAAATTAAAATTAATATAAATCTCCTTAATATAGTTTTTTTTTTTTATAATAAATTATTTTTTTTCACTTACTGTGCAGTTACATATTATGCATACTAGCGGTAAATTTTTAGAAATTACTAGAGATGTGCCTCATAATCGGACGTAAAACTGTCAAGCGAATATAATCGCTAAAATAATGAGATAATTCTATTTTATATGTGTGGTGCAATACCGTCAAATTCATGTATACAAAATTTAAGTAACTTACGATTCATGTACACAAATAAATAGAAAGTAGTAAAATTAAAAAATTAAATAATTTTAAATTTATTCCGCCATTTTGTGGATCTCGCTTAAAATAATCTCGAAGGTGAATGACTAACCCCACTTGACTCCTTAACAATGTTTTGTTTGTTTGGAATAAACAAACTCTACAAATAACAAAATTAACTTTACAAAACACAATAATAAACTCAATAATCAGTAAAAGCAATATAAACCCAACTGGAAATTACAAAACGGTCGATAGGTACTTCATACAAAACGCTAGGCGCTAGCATAGATTATACACATTAGTATTGCCAGCTGTTTTGATTTACGCGGGATGTCCCGATTTTTAGGGGCTTAGTGACACGTCCCGATTCACCCTTGATCGGGACGCCAAATGTCTCTTTTTTTTCAAAATGAATATATCTATAAGCTGTTACTGTGGCTGTTACTACATACATTTAAATATTTTAGCTGTGACATTCCATATTTTGTCACCAAACTCGGACTAACATCAAAATTTTAAATTTTACGCGTTTTGTGTTGGCGAGATACAGATATCATTTATGCTGTTTTGTTTTTTCTCTCACTGAGTGATGCCGACCGCCCAGCCACGTTGCATCGACGTCGTCAAATTGACCATTATTTATTATTTAATTATTTTAGTAGTAATTAGTACAGTATCTAACTTACATGTAAAATGCAAAGGTCTTGTGGGTCAGTTCTTCCACTAGTCAATTTCTTCAAGTGGTTGTAGGTATTGTTGTTTCAATAAATAATGTGACATTATGAGCGATGCAAGATTTTATCTGTGTGTTATGTCATAATGATTATGAATGATGTGATTTTTGTTGTATGCCGTTTTAAGCGTTTTTGAAGTTAATGCGTTCTGGGTTCATAAGATTTTACTTTTTCAGAATAACATTAAATTGATTCATTCAGAAAATTCAGAGTCTAACGTTAACTAATCGTTCAACAAGTTCTGATTTGCCAAAAAGCACACATGAACAACTATACAGTTTTCCGGTGTTTGGACGTAAATTACTCGTTCATTAGCTCAGTCCCAAAAATAATTATAAACACACTCATTTTAAAATAAATATAAGAAATCATCACATTGCGCATTGTACAAAAAATACTTTAGGCATAATTCATGGCAGCCAAAATGCCTACAAAAAAACCTGTTTATTTTATTTTATTAGATTTGCAAACCAAATTCTCGATTTTTACCTTCCGTCGATATTTTACCTACTGGACCTGTATTATATAACACTATATCGAAAGGCGCTAGTACTCGTATCTTGTAAAGCTGCAGGTGTAGTCAACGTTTTACCAGAAATCACAGGTGCTGATAGTCATTTTATTTATTTTAATGCGAAGAAAAGTGTTGCAATTAACATAAAATAAAAGATTATTTTTATTTTCAAATTAATACATAGTATAGTATGTAACTATAATATCATAATTTGTATTAAACTGTAATTCAAATTTACATCCATTGTAATTTATTTATAAAAAAACATATATTTCAGTTATAATTTTTTTATCGATAGCTAATCGATATTTTTTGCTTTGCTTTGTGTATCGTTAATCGCTTTTTTATCGATTTAACATTGTCCCATCTCTATCCACGATAAACAGTAAGCTGTCACCCGCACCATGCTATAACGCAAATACTATAGTTGATGTAATTCTACAAAAGAGAGAATTATTATTGTATTATAATGATATAAGTTTCACCTAAGTTATGAGTTTAATTTGAGCTAATTTGTCAAATCAATTCAAATGAATTAAAAATACCGCTTTTTGACAGTAGTGACCTCTTCTAGTGCCGAGTTGCGTTGGTTCTAAAAAGAATCTAAGGCGCCATCGTATTCACGTGAAAGAAATGAGAAATAAAATATAATTTATTGTTATAAATGTGTAAATAAAAATCATTTTATTAATATACTATGGGACTATAAAAGTTAAAAGTAGTTAAAGTTACAGCCTATATACGTCCCACTGCTGATCACAGGCCTCCCACATTTCTGGAGAGGTTTTAGGGCAAGAAGTGTCACTTGCCCCATGCGTGTTGGCGTACTTCATGTCTTCGAAATATTTTTTAATTTCTCAGACATGCAGGTTTCCTCACGATGTTTTCCTTCACCGCCGAGCACGTGGTAAATCAGCACTTAAAATTGTAATTAACAATTTCATTGGTGCCGGCGGGGATCGAACCCGGTTTGCTCGCGTACTGTGAAATTTACAGCGAGCGCTAACCATCTGAGCTACCACGGCTCATTGGGGACTATACTATTAGACTATTGTTATGAGTATGTACCTATTTAATGTAATTCTGAAAATAATGAACAAAACCTAGTTTCGATACGTCAATTTTTTCGAGAGTTATCATGACCACCTCGTAAAACAAATCAGTAAAATAAAGTTGATTTATACAAAATATGAGATAAATTGATTAAAGTGTTTTTTGAAATAAACATCATGTTATCGTTTAAGTGCAAGTTGGTTGTGGTAGAAGTAATTTAAGAGCAAAAGATTTCTCGACATTAACGTGGCGTGCTATATTTGAAAAAAAAAGGAAAATGTGTATTTTACAAAATGATATGAAATCCGAACAAAAACAATTTCACTGTAAAAAATCGCTTCAAGTACACTTTCAAATAAAGATACAAAAATGATGGTTACATTTTAACAAAAAAATATGAAATAAAAAAAAACAAGTACATAACCGGTTTAGATTCGAAAAATAATATGCTGGAAAAAGTATTAATAAAAAAATTGGTGTACTTGGTGTCAATGTCAAACATACAATGTAATTTGTATGTACTGTATGCGTGTGTGTTAATTAATTAATAAAAACACTGAAAAACTATTTTACTTTAGCATCATATACTAATATACAGAATTACGTAAACCTGTCTGAAGTGACGTTAACAAATAGGTTTCGTACCGTCCCGACAAACGTTGAAAAGATTACTTTGAGGGGGATAAAAGGTTTTCTGTTTACATCAAGAATTTGAAAATGATAAATGCATTCATGAGCTTCAAATCGCCTTATCTTACTTTATCTTTCTTTATTTTTGTTAAATAATGCACGGAATAGTTCTTTCCTTAATTGCAATACAAGTGCAACTTGCAACTTAGAGCCGTATAGCTCATGGGGATAAGAGATGGTTATACCGACTTCTATCTATCCATAGTCAACTCTGACAACACCCACAGGTTTTTTATATATAATTAGGGTGACAAACGAGCACACAGTCTACCTGATGGTAAGTGGATGCTGTGTGTAGACATCTACATCCATCCTCAATTAAGAATCATAGTGCAGATGGGTTATCAACCCTGAGAACTAAGATGAAATGCCTCGTTTCCAGTAAAAAAGGTCTCCGGTTCTCTACACTCACCATACGAAACACAGCAGTATTAAGCTGTTACTACACACTGGTATTTTGCGAGATCGTGAACGTTCTCCGGTCAAGCCGACCCATTCGTGCTACAACCATAATATAATACAGTGTAACTCTATCACGTATGAAGTCAAAATAGGGTTATGGATTCCTTACGGTCAAAAATACAACCTTGGCAGCAGAAATATCTAAAAGAGTGTTATGTACAAAGAAGAACTCCTAGGCAAAAAGGCTAGGTATAGATAGATAAATATATAATATATATTTATTATTTTTATAATATAAAATATAATGTTATTATTTATAATAATAATACCTTCTAGACCGAATTTAAGTCAAAGCGGCCATTCTCAACGGAGACTAGAATCTGCGCAGGACTGGATTATACTCGTAGTACACGAGTCGAGATTATAGTGTGCTAAAGGTGCAGCACTGTCTATAATATTCTCTAGCTAACTACCCAGACAGGATTTGAGTGCACAACTCCATATAATAGTCGTATATATCGTCATCGTCATCATCATTACAGCCGTTCACAAGTCCACTGCTGAGCATAGGCTTTTTTAATAGGATAAGGGTGACAAGCGAGCACACAGTCCACCTGATGATAAGTGTTTGCTGTGGCCCATAGACATCTACATCTATTCTCGATTATGAATCAAAATGCAGACGCGTTGTCACCCGTGAGGACTAAGATGGAATGCCTCGTTTCCAATAAAATGGGTCTCCGGGAGTCTACACTCACCACACGAAACACAGCAGCGTTGAACTGCTATTTTACGCTGGTATTCTGTGAGAGCGTGGTCCTTCCCCGGTCGAGCCGACTCATTCGTGCTACAACTATACTACTAATATAGCTGCAGCATGGCTCTACCACGTAAAATGATTTGTGGCATTCCTTGGCCTACCCCAAGGGATGCCACAAAACGGTCCTGAGCCACCAGCATCCATCGACTTCCTACATGTCTTACTTTTTACATTCCTAAAGTTAATTATACGAATGTAAATCTTAAACCAAATATTATATACGCCAATCTTATTTACAACATCTAATTGCAGTACAGTGCGGACCATTATCATTAAATAAATGAAGCTTGTTACGAACTTGGCAAATTAGCATATTAATAAGCCGTGCAAATTGAGTTTAGGCGGAAAATTGGGACTCTGCAAATATTAAGCTAATTATTATTCACGATGTGTAACGTGACACTGTCACTACTATTTGAAAAGCACTCTTACTTTCGAACAAAGGGAATCAGGCAAAATTCACACAGAAACGGGACAAAATTCACGCAAAAAAACAGATATTTTTTACAAAATTAGCATATAGAATCGATTTTTTTTAGAATAAGGGTAACAAACGAGCACACAGTTAACACCTATAATGCAGATGCGTTGTCACCCTGTTGACTAAGATGGAATGCCTCGTTTTCAGTAAAGAAGAAGTCTCCGGTTCTCTACGCTCACCATACAAAACAAAGCAGAAATTAAGCGGCTATCTTACGCTGGTATTCTGTGATCCTACTTCGGTCGAGCCAACCCACTCGTACTAAACCATAATATAGCTGCAGCGTGGCTCTAGCATATAAAAAATTATTCAAATAATTTTAAAAAGGCAGTTTTATATTAAACTGAAATAACAAACGAACTAACCGTCCACCTGATAGTAAAGGCTACGGTAGTTCAAGGACACCTGCAACCGAATTCTAACGAGGAACGCTACGGATGTTGTCACCTCTGAGGACTAAGATAGATATCCTCACAACCTGTTACTATACTGGCTCTCTATTTACTTCAGACTGGAACTTAGCAATGCAAACGCTGCTATTTGGCAACACAATTAGGTAAGTGACCTACCACCAGCAAAAAAGTTATGCGGATTTAAAGAATTTTGTACTCCTTCTTTCTTTAAGAGGGAAGGTTAAGCTTTGCGATTAAGCGTCTCGCTGATTTTCATTAACTTTCCGCTCTGCTTATTGTATTTACCAATACAGTCCACTAAATCTAAGATAATAATTTAAAATTAAAAATTTTGTACAACCGACTTCAATATAAATTATTAAGATTAACTTAAAAGCATTGGTCAGACCATGATCAAATGTATATGAGACCACATGAGCACCAGCTTTCAAATAAAAAATCATCAAATCAGTTCACCCAGAAAAGGTTATGAGTAACTAACACACATAAAACATACAGTCAATTGAGTACCGTCTACTTTTTGAAGTCAGTGGAAGAAACTTTACCGTTAGTGGCGTCCACTCACCATTTATCACTAGCAATAAATTCAATATAAACAAATTATTATAAAGTTAATTTGTCTAGTTAATTTTTTGTAATAAAATAAATAATATAGAACCAATTAAGCCTGAGAAGTGTGTTTCTAAACATTTAAATTCATTAATTTTATTTAGGAAAATGATCATTGAACAGTAAAATAATTTATATTATTTTTGGCAAGCGTCCCGTCCCTGTTTTGCCTGGATATATACTCGAAATGTAGCGACATTTAAATTAAAGATAATCCAAAAGCACTTGTTTTATAATATTTTTAAACTCCACGTTTGATAAAACAAAGCGTTTAATTAAAAAGATTTAAAGATAAATTAGCCTAGATCACTCCTGGTATTGCTCTTTATCTGTTCGTGAATTTTTATCGCAATCGGTTCAACCATTTCGAAGATTAACCTGGACAGACACACAGACAGACAAAATTTTTAATGATGGGTATTCATGTCTTAATAACTTGAAAATATTATCCTGAGCCTAAAAAAAGTCAGTTATTTCGATATTACAGAGAGACGTTTCAATTTTATTTATTTTTAAAAATAGGAGATTTTTAAATTTTATTCTTCAATTTGGGCTTAGAAAACATCGCAATAACTTAATTGGGCGATATAACACAAAGTTTCTTTAAGTTCATACGAGAGCGCCGCTGTGAGTTTATTTTCCAAGTGTTAGAAGTCGTTTCAAGTTAAAGCTGTTTGTTACGAGCTAGAACACTACAACATTTTGCTTTTGTTGCTTGCTTGAAGTGTAAAGTTGTTACAATATAGAATAACTATTTCTTTATAGCAGAAGGAGCAAACGAGCATACGGCTCACCTGATGGTGAGTATCGACCGTGCCCATGAACAACTGCAACACCAGGGGCACATGGCACCATGGCACAAATAAGTAGTGTAAGGAAGAAAACTACTAGTAAATCACACAGTGGTAGACTGCCAAGCATACACATGGTGTGGATGGTATCGTGAGTTTTGTCGCCAAAAAGTATACGAAGAAAAAAAAACATTTTCTTTAAAAATCTTATAACCGAAACATTTGATTGGTATAATTTTTTTATTTGTGCAATTTATGTATTATCATATCGTATATAAGGTCCGACACTATTCTGATGATATCCCGCGATCATCAGTCTGAGCAAGATTAGAATGCCTATCCAGCAACTTAAGTTCGTAATGCGCCTAGGGAAGATGCAATTATATCGGATCTTCTGAAAGCGGGTGGTGAACTGACACTTAAAGTATTTCAGAAACTATGAATTTCCACAAGGTTGAACCGGGTCACTATCAAGTCATTCATTATAAAGTTACGAACAAGAAACTAATAAAAAAAAATCCGCAGCAAACGACTTAGTATAATGATGTCTTCCAGATCGAATTTTGGTCACGGCGGCCAGGCTCAACGGAGACTAGCCATCTGGACGAGGACATTGCCTGAATGAATGCGCAAGCACAGGTGCACTCTCTATTCCTTCACTCTCATAGTCCGATGGGACGGTAATCTGACACGACCGGAGAAAGATCAAGCGCAGGACCAACGGCTTCACGTACTCTCCAAGACACAGTAGTGTAATTGCGCCAACTTCCTGATTCCGGGCTGCTACTGAGAATTTCTTGTCAGAAAAACGCAATAATTGATTTTGAACCAACCCGGGACCTCAAGATCATCAGTCGCATTTAGGACCACTGACCAAAGATGCAGTCAACGAACAAACGACTAAATTGTTCTCAAAAGATGCATCTGTAAAGCTTGATGAGCGTCAATGCTCCTTTTGAAGTCTAACTTCAAAAAATAAGGAGGCTCTCAATTTGACTATATGTCATTTGCATGTTACGCAATATTATTGTCAATAGTGAACCGATTTCACTGATTCTTATTTGATTATATAATTTTATACTTTTTGGATGGTTCCATGTTAATTGGTCCCCATAAAAATCCTCAAGAGAGTGGAATGAGGTTGTGACAAAAAAATTGTCTTGTAATATAAGGTAAAAGCCTACTTCATAGTAAATCCAAATGTGCATGCCTTAAGCGCTCATGTTATACGTCAATTTTTAACGTATTTTAAATACACACAAGTTTACACTAATAACCAAATAATGTCAAACGTCAATAAAAAATCACTCTATCAAGTCCGGAGGTAAGATCTCATCATAACTAACAAAACGAGCTCAAACTCGGCACACCTATTTCTACTCATCAAGAACTTCCAGTAGCAGTCACCGAAGTACACCTTCAGGTCACTCCATCAAGTCCGGAGGCAGAGGCGGATTAAATGTCGATAGCACCTAGGCTAGCGTAGCACCTCATCGGCGCCCCTCCAGCGATCATATTATATCTACTATAAATTAAAACTACTAATTTTGCAAATAAACTATATTATAATTTTTAATACCGTTTAATAATTGCAAAATAATTAGGATACGAGTACCCTTAACAGGTGGACATAAATGAAAAATGTGATGAGAGAGTAAGAGCGATTTAGGAGTAATCAAATACGACGATATTTTTTTTTCGTTTAAAAACTTCCGCGCGCGCCCCTTTTTAACCTTGCGCCCCTAGGCACGTGCCTAGTTTGTTTGTTTGTTAAGGATAATCCGCCACTGTCTGGAGGTCACATCATAACTAACAAAACGAGTCCAAACTCAGCACACCTATTACTATCACTATCTTCGAGGACTTCCAGTAGCATTCACCGAAGTACATCTTCAGGTCTCTCCGTCAAGTCCGGGGGTAAGGTTCATCATAACCTATAAACATCTTCGGCACACCGAGTTCTACTCATCGAGGAGTTCCAGTAGCAGATACCGAAGTACACCTTCAGGTCAGTCCATAAAGTCCAAGACGTATAAGTATATTTATATATAAATTCTACGTACTTTTAGTGAAATAAAATATTGTAATAAAAATCTGTGATTATAAAAATAATAATAATATCTTACCTTGGTCAAGTATTAATCAAATTTGGCTTTTTGAATATTTTGTATTTCTACAGCGATCGATATTTTTCAGCACAAGCCGCTGTAAATAAACGATACAGTAATCCACTCACGACGGCGGTCAAGCGCGGAGTGAGGCAAAGTGTATTTAGTAAAATAAATTATTACTAGGCTGCTCAAAACACTGAAAATTTCGGGATTTCTCAGCCGAAAAAATTAATTATAACTAAACAAAACAAAATTAAACTGCCATTTATATTCCATGGCTTCCCACATGATAGATCAGAGATTATCAAACTTATTTCTTTTACCGCCCCCTTTGAAAATAAATCATTTGTCAGCGCTCCCAATTTTTTATACACTCCTAAAACTTTAAAACCACAATTTCATTACTTTAATTAATTTAGTTATGGTGTGCTATATTAGTCGGTTCTGGTGTTTAAACTTACATTCTAAAGTAGATATTATTATTAGTAAGAGCAATTAAAACGCAACTTTATAATATTAAGAATATATTTTAATCAAATTTAAAGAAATAATATAGATAGGTAATCAATTTTAGTTTTAAAACTAATCTAATGGATTGGATGAATTTTATGATTTTTAACAAGTTTGTTGATATTAGGTTCGATTTTATTCAAAAACAGTCGTAAGTCGCCGCGTTCGGTAGCATGCAAACGATTTATTTTTCTAGTAAAGAGCGTTATCACAGCGCTAAATCCACGTTCACATAAATATGACGATGGGAATGCTATCAAAAATCGTTGAAAGATCGACCACAATTCAGGGTACAACTGCGGGATTCACTTTTGTAACCAAAATTCTTGGTAGCCATTTTTGAATTTGTTTTTTATTTCCGCGTTCGTTGTCAGTTCTATAAGTTCTTCTTCCAGTTGGGGTGATACTGCTATGTTGACGTTTGAAAAAGGATCTAACGCAGTCTGGTATTTCCAATTTCAAAATGTCCTGGAATCTTTCAATGAAATCACTGTGGAGATTTTCCAAATGTTGGCAGTAGACAACCAAGTCGTCGTTGTTGCAGGATACTGATAAATTGGGAAAATTATGGAACTCACGTCTGCCGATATTCTTTTTGTGTAAGAGCAGCTTGACTACGAAAGCAGCGACGATATTTTTTGTTTTTATTAAGTTCAAGTCATCGCCTTGAAGTTGGATATTCATATCATTAAGCAATTTATAAAGGTCTGTCAGGTATGCGATATCATTCTTTGATGTGATGAGGTTGTCGCGCAATTCTGTGTCTTTGTTTTCCAAGAACTCTACGACATAGTCAAGCAGATTGTAAAATCGAATCAGACAATTTCCTTTTGATAGCCAACGCACTTCTGTGTGAAAGATCAATCGGTTGAAATCTTCATCATTAGTAACACAAAGCTGATTAAATAATCTGTCATTTAAAGAGTTGTTTCGGATTTTATTGACTGCTCTGATGACATGTTGCAATGATTGAAACAGACGTTCACTTAAATTTGTAGCAACCAAATGTTGTCGATGTATAACGCAATTTACAGCAAGAACATCCGGAATTTTGTTTTAAAGTACGCTATGAAGCCTTTTTGACACCCCGTCATAGCTGGAGCACCATCTGTAGCAGCTCATATAATATTCTCCAAGGGAATTCCTTTTTCATCACAAAACTTTTCCAGTGTTTTAAATATGGTTTCTCCTTTTGTGTCTGTCTCTAAATTTCTAGCAAATAATAGTTCTTGACATATTTTTTCATCTTTAATAAACCTCACGTAAGACAGCAACAATGCTTCATTAGTTGGTAAAGTGGACTCATCCAACTGTATTGAAAATTGACTAGTCTTCAGATGATTGCACAATGACTCTTCAATATTTTCAGCAATTTCATCAATTCGTCTTTGCACAGAACTATTGCTCAAATGAGTTTTTCGAATAATGTCTGCCGCCGGTTTATGGAGCACAGTAGTTATAACTTCTTTTATTGCAGGCAAAATTAACGTTTCTCCGATGGTGTGTGGTTTACCTGTTTGAGCAATTAACAAAGAGATATTGTATGAAGCTCGAAGTCCGTCATCGTCTTGCTTAGCAGCCACCGAAAAAAGTTTTGATACACTTGGCTGAGCATTATGCTTCTTTTTCAGGTCTTGAAAATAGGCTACATTTTTGTCCTTCTTATCTGGATATATTTTATTCAAATGATCTTGAAGTCTTGAAGGCTTCATCGTTTTGTTTGAAAATGTTTTTGAACAAAGAAGGCACAAAGGCAAAGATGGATTTGTCGAATTTTTTATGAATCCATATTTAATCTATTCTGCACTATATTGCCGTCTCTTCTTTTTTGCTTCCGACATGGCTGTGTTTTTACAAATATGTAAATAAAGTGCTGAACTTAAATACTTGTTTAAATATTGTGCGCGATACCACTAATGAAAATATAAAAATTATTACGAGATTTTATATAGGATTTAAATACAGCACGCACCGACAGGAATAAAACAAACACGCAAACTCGTTTATCTCTTTCAACGCTCAATCGTACTGAGCAAGTTAAGACAATTATCCATGAACCAGCCGATTGCTACCGGATAGCACCAATAGCGTTATTTAACAAAAACTTGTTACA
This sequence comes from Parnassius orleans, assembly GCA_029286625.1. NCBI lineage: Eukaryota > Metazoa > Arthropoda > Insecta > Lepidoptera > Papilionidae > Parnassius > Parnassius orleans. Next base: position 87,560 of record JAGSMP010001888.1, read on the forward strand.
ACTTGATAACTTGGCGTACGGGCTATCCTACGAAATCTATGTTAAGTATTTCTAGTTTATATACCATCATACAGGACAGCAACATAAACTAATTATTCGATATTGAGTAGTAGGTAGGTTTTAATTTTAGTAAATTTTAAAATATAAAGTATCTAAATGATATGACAAATCAACCATCGCCCACCTACAACGCCAATGCCTCCCATTTTTTCTGGGCCTCCAACGCACACAAGGGGGCGTTATCACTCACTTTGAGAGAGACTGTGATAGATGAAGAGATTAAAAAATTGATTGAGTCGAGTAATAGATATTTTCAAAATTTATCGTGTTTACCCCTCCATGCTGACTTGATACAAAAACCACTTTTTTTTTAGAATTCCATTTTGCGAAAATCAAAAAGAAAAATGCAATTTATTCAATCCAAGGCTTGGGATTATAAATAATACTTATCGGAACACATCTTTTACTTTTATCACCATAAGTTCATTACCATAGGCGCACTTGTATCTTTATTTGTCTGGAGTTGGTTATAGGTTAACATGAGTCTTCATACGACATTATTAAGAGATTTTGAAAGCTTAGTGCTTACCAAAGCCATTTAAAATTAGTCTTATGTCTTGTTTAGTTAGTATACACACAGCAAAACAATAGAATACAATATTTATTTTGTACACCAAGAAAAGATTAACGTAACAAAAATATACAAATATAGAAGGAAAACAAAGGCTATTACTACAAAGCAATTTCTTCACACAAAAAGAAATACAAAGCGAGAAAATTTAAAGGGTAAGATTCACTATAAAAATAACAAGATTTATCAAATTATGCATAAAAAAACAACCTACTTATCTTTAATCAATTGATCAATGACCATAAGTGGGGAAATAAAGAGAGCATATAAATAAAGTTCCTAAGCTGTGTCTTAAACAAATCTAAGAATTGAGCACTTTTAATCGACGGAGGTGAGGAATAGCTTGAGTCCAAGAACAGAGAAAGATTTATTATAAAATATGGAAGAGTTCGCAGGATATTGATTGAAAGTTTTTCTTTGGACCGTAAGGTTTAATTTATTTTTATTAAAAAAACGATACACGGATTTAAGTCCAGCAAATCCTCAGTAGCTACTGCAGGCTATCAACATCTGCAACCAACTTCAAAAAAAGAAGGATACAGATACGTTGTCACTTCTGAGGAGTTAGATGGAATGCCTTAAAGCCTGCGATTCTACTGGCTCTATATACCCTTCAGACCGGAACGTAGATTGGCTGAAATCTTGAAAGTTGTAGAGATTCTTTAAAATAGAGCAATATAGAGCAGAAGGAATGTGAGTGTTCCGACGGAGGTATTATGAGTGAGAGAGATACTTACGAAGTCCAAATATGGACCAATTACAGAGATTTTGGAGTCACTCAAGTTTGTAAAATGGCTCCTAGGTGATATCAAAATAAGAAATGTCAGCAAGTCGAGGGAGTGTTTAACATTGAACAAGCGTAATTTTAAAGGATGCTCTCGAAATAAAGGAGGAAGCTGTGGTTATATTCAAAAATGTTATTACATATAATCGCTTCTTTCATTATCAGCCTTAAAAAGAGATTCTAGATATGGGTGGTTTGATTTATAGAAGCAAGGGTAAAAAATAAACACAGACCACCTGATGGTAAGTTTATTATGATGCCCATAGACATGTACATCAATTCTAGATTAAGAACTAGGAACTAGGAAGGCCTTTATTTGTTAAATTGGTCTCCGAATTTTGTCACTCATCATACGAAACTTATTATTGTACTGCTGTTTTACGCTGATTAGGTATACTAAAATATTAATTTGTTAATACAATTAAATTATCTATAATTTAAATTCCGAAAATTCTTTATTACTTTAAAAAATTATTCCCATAATATTCCCAAGATAAACTAGTAGTAAATTAGACATAAGAGTGACTTTTAATAAGTATTAAAATCTTTATTGTATAAAAAAGTTTATATTTCTGTTACATAATTTAAAATCGACATAGCTATTAAAGGGTGCTCTGTTAGTCATTTTTTTATACAAATGTTTTAACAATTATTTTAAATCTCGTAGTAACACTCAAAGACATTAACCTCCTTCTGGACCAGTCGGGTAACAAGTAATCCACTTTTTATTTCTATATTTGTAAAGTACAATTGCATGTCGCGTCGATGTCCCAGCATAATGCATGGCCTGAATTTCATTGACTATAAAGAAGCTTTTATGGAGCGCGAAAACTTTTGCAATTTATTCACGTCTTCCAACACCACCGTCTCGATAGCACTTCGCATATCTATGACGTGGGTTAACGTGCTCGCCTTTCAAAGTGCAGAAAATTGTTGGTCGAGACTTATGCCAGTTCAAACTTTGTATAAATTTGAAGATTGCGTATTTGATCGTAGCGAAACAATCGATAAGGGAACACATTTCGTGGTTATTTAGTTTATTTTATTCGGAACACCAACAGCATTAATACATTTAATTTATTACAAGAAATTAAGGAAATTAATATAATAACTTTTACCTCTCAATACATTTACAAAAATGTGATGTTTATACACAAAAATATAAGTATTTTTAATAAAATAAGTGATAATCTGTAAATACTAATAATGTCCTCCAGACCGAATTTCGGTCACGGCGGCCAGTCTCAACGGAGACTAGCCATCGGCGGGACAGGATTATAGTGCCATGTATGCGCAGCACAGGTACTCTCTATTCCTCACTCTCATAGCCCGATGCGATGGGACGGTAAACCGACACGACCGAGAGAGATCAGGCGCAGGACCAACGGCTTGTTTTCCGAGAAATGGGGTGAGACACCGCCAGCTTCCTGACTCCGGGCAGCTGCAGAATTTCTTGATAGAAAAACTCAATGACTGACTTTTTGGCTGGCCCGGTTCGACTTGGACTCATGATCATTGTAGTCGCTTTTCTACAACCACTAGACCAACAGGCAGTCCTAATACTAGGTTACTCGACTCCACAGAGTCAGTAATTCCTTCTTGGGGCGTTGTATACGCTTTTACAACAGATGGATGATAATAACCCCTGGAAATAAGGTGAACGATACCAACCTATTTCTAATTTGTTTTGTGATATAAATTTTCGTGTTAATTTCATGATTGTAAACTGTTTTTTTTTTTTTTAAGAAAAAAAATGTCCCGCTGGGTTTCTTGCTGGTTCTTACCAAGATAAAGTTTTGAACTAGAAGTAAATTAAACATAAGAGTGACTTTTAATAGGTATTAAAATCTTTACATATATATATATATATACCGTTTCTAAATCGACGACAATCAAAGCCGAGGCACCTTCATTAGTTTAAGGGTCCATGGGTCGCTTCGAGTCCTCTCGATTTCGATTTTCGATTTTACCCAGCCAATAGACTTTTTAACTTTTAATATACCTACTATGTTATTTTTATTATTATATTTTTTAGCTATTAACCGTGTATTGGCTGTGTTAGAATATTCTCTATTCCATATCGTTCCGTGGTGTCGTAGAGGCAACAGGAAACTGAAACAGGAGACATAGTCTTCCTTATACAACTCAAAATTATAAAATTACCTTTGCCAACCTTGCATAATATAGAATCCTCTATGGGGAAATCCCATAAGGAGGGCTATGTTCAGCATGGACTCATAAAACTGCAATAGATGCATAATGACCTATAATAAGCAACCTTTAAGGGAGGCCCATATGTTCAGCGCACTTTTGTTCGGCTATAATGAATTCGAAATAATGAATGTATGAATTTTCACTATTTCGAAAAGTTCTAGATATGTCAATTAAGAAATGTATTCTGGAAATTAAAGAATTTTTCATTTCCCTCGTTTGACATTCCGTGCCATTCGATATTTAATTAGTAGCGCATTTGAATAAAAAAGACTTTATAAAACAGCGTTAGAACTCCCGTCCAAAGAAAGGACTGAAAGTCTGATAGGCGAAAGCTTTCGTTATATTTCAGCCCTGAGAATTAACTAATTATCTGTACTGGATTTTTTTTAAACATTTAATTAATTTCTGCTGCATATTTAAGTGTTTCACTGACGACTACGATCAGTATCATGGAATAATTAATTCTAGTAAAAGAAGACTACTTTTTTTGTTTAATCATGACTCAATAATGTTTTAAATATGTTATGTTAATTATTATTCTTGATTTATTTGTTATTTTCTAATTTATTGGATGTTCAATATTCATTGTTCAGTTTTTACCTACGTACGTAGTAGAGTCATGTTGCTGCAGCTATATTATGGTTGTTAACAAGAATGGGTCTGCTTGACCGGGAAAAGACCACGCTCTCATAGAATACCAGTGTGAAACAGCAAAATAATGCTGTGTTTGGAATGGTGAGTGTAGATAACCGGATACGCTTTTTACTGGTTAAGAGGCATTCAATCTCAGTCCTCAGCTTTGACAACGCATCTGTATTTAGATTTTTAATTGACGGTAGATGTAGATGTCTATGGGCAGCAACATCCACTCGCTAGTCACCCTTATTAGCTAGCTAGTCTATAAAAAATCTACAGATCTATTAAAAACAAATTCTCTTTTTGTTCCCATTTATCCCTTTCTTAGCTTTCCAACTTTTAAAACAATATTTTATGCATTGTTCGAACATCACTAAAGACTGTTTTGTAAAGGTTAATAAAGCTAAATGCAGTTTTTAAACTACCTCAAAGGCCCGGCACCGTCGCGCAAAACAAGCAACGAGTCCCGTCTCAACTTCATGCTGTTATCTGGCGAGGTTTAATTAAAACGAAATACAGATGCCGCAGTTTGTGACAGCTTGTAAAAAGCGTGAAAATGAACACACGGTCGCGTTGCTAGATGAAAAATCATTTACGATTTTTAAATAAAAGATCGTTCTATTGAATTTGGTCCAGAAAAGCAGTTTATAACTTTGTTAAAGTTAACTGAGCTAGTTTTTCACAGGAGCCTTCCTGGAAAATTTTCTGAACTTTTGAACCGCTGTTTGTGATCAACGAAAATTCGTCAAGCTGAGTTCCTTACGGAGATGACACACTAAAATTCTTGAATGGGAGACATACTCTCAATAACTTACACGGGTCCATAGCGTGTCGGTATCAAAAACGTGAGTACTGCTTCTTCTTCATCATCGGACTATGAAAGTCCACCGCTAAATATGCGTCTCTCCCGATTTAGGGAGAACTTGCCTTAATCGTCACGCTTGGCAGATGATTATAATGAATTGACAATCACAGCACCAGACGTCTCGCACATTTGACGCTGCTGTCCGTCGCCGGTCTGGGTATTTTGCGTCTGGCGTAAAAGAGTTAGTTATAACGCCATCTATTGGAAGCCATAAGAGTACTTACTGATTATGGCTTCAAACAAAAGTGTTATTGCTTGCTCTATCCTATCCTGATATAACTGATATCAATAAAATAATTACATGACTATGACCTAGCATTAGGATCATCCTCAACACAGCTCATGATAAATGCGGGTTGTTTTAGTTTTTTAAATTCTTATTATACTATCAAAAAATTTAAAATACTAAAAAATTGTATTTTGAATCATTTATTTTAAACTAGCTACCAGTCCCGGGTTCCCAGCTAGACTAGATAGGATCTATTAATGTGGCGTTATTTAGATATAAGATAGAAATATTTATATTTAGATATAATGAAAGAGAAAAATGGAACACTGACTGGTCAAGGACCAGTCAGTGTTCCATTTTTCTTTTTCTTTTTTAATTTTCAAGTTCCTGATTAAATATATCCTAGATCCCTCCTAGCATTGCTTTGTATCTGTTCGTAAAGTTTCATCACAATCGATTCAGCTATTTAGAACAGACAGGCAAACAGACAGGCGGACTGACAAAATTTTAAAAATAGTTGTTAATGTCCTCATAGCGTGCAAATAACCCACTGAGCTTAATAGAAGCCAGTTATTTCAATATTACAGTCGGACACTTCAATTTTATTTATATGTATAGATAAGCTCGTGGCTGTTCTTCTCGCCAGTTATCTCAACGATGTTCTGTAAACTCTTGATTAATGATCGTATAATAATTACGTACAACGCTTGCTTTTAACCTAATGATATTTGTTGCAGTAAGACAGTTGAAGTTGATGGAAACAGCTTTTTTTAATTTGTGTAAAGTTAGTTTTAAATTATGTTGGGTATGAAAACAATGGTTGAGTACTAGCGTAAAATAGCAGCTTAATGCTTCTGTATTTCATATGGTGGGTATAATTGAGGATAAATGAAAATTTCTAGGCTCGTTTGCCACTCTTATTCTATTAAAAAAAAAACAATATCTCCCAACTTCAGTTAGTTTTTCAAATCGAATTGCAAATAAAGGTAATCTAACAATTATGGTATTTTTAATTTCTGATCGTATGACAACGAAACTTTATATCGCACAAAAACTTTTGAATGAGCTTCAAATGCTTACTACAGTTAAGCATACCTTTGCCAAGTTTGTCAAGTAGAGCATACTTTATGCTCGTCCTTGCTCATAGAGCCAAATTTAAAAATTCAATAAATAATCGGAGACTCAGTTCGATACTAAAGCGCACATACTCTCAGTTAGGTACTAAAGCGACAATGGACTGGCTATAATAATTTATCGAATCAACTTCGACCGAAGGCAATCTCGACAGGCAGCTTCATAAGATTACGAAAGATCTATAGTATTTTTCTTTAGAATAAGGGTGACAAGCGACCATTCAGTTCACTTGATGGTTAGTGTATGCAATAACCCATAGACACCTATGTACATCTATCTTCGATTACGAATAAGGAATAATAACCACTGAGGACTAAAGTGAAATACCTCGTTTCCAGTAAAAAGGGTCAGTTCTCTAAACTCATCATACGTAACAAGGAAGCATTAAGTTGCTATTTTACGCTAGTATTCTTACGTGGTCCTTCCCCGATCGAGCCGAACCATTCGTACTGCAATCTTAATGTAACTGCAGCGGGATCTATGAAGACTAAATAAAGATTGAGGTAGTTCAGAAGTAGACCTTTTTAAAAATTACCCACGAAAGTTTTTGTTTAGACATGTACTTGTAATAGATACATGGCGATGATAGTGCCGAAGTTACACTTTAAAAAATACGCTTGTTTAATAGAAAAGTAAAGTCAAAGCTTTTATACGTCTCACAGCTGGACACGGGGAACTCATATCTGGAAAGGGTTAAGGGCAAGGAAAGGTCTGCTAGCTGTCCCCATGCGAGTTGGCTGACTTAAAGTGTCATCTTTTTTTATTTACTAAGACATTCATATTTCTTCGCGAAGTTTTCCTTTACCGTTGAGCACGTGATAAATCAGCACTTAAAATTGCTCAGAAAATATTTACCCACATAAAATAAGAATCAAGTGTTTTTTTTGTGTTGCCTGTATCATATTTCTAAACGAAAAATGCCAATTATGCCGTGTGGGGCCATGAACCGTGGTGTCACATCCTTTCCTCTTGGTTTCGTTCACGCACAGAATATCTATGCATCGTTCATCCATCATCTGACATACTTCATCTATCTTACTATCCATTCCTCTTACATTCAACGTAGCAAGCGGCTCTCCGTGGCCGCTTTTCCCCTGAGAAACGAGACGTGATGGGTGGCGAACCACATCGCCGGAATTTTGGTTAATTTAATTATTTTATGATTATCCATTGCGTTCCACGAATAGCGAGGAAGGTTTGTCCCCAGCAGGCCCCGCATGCCAGGTAAGGCTGGCATAATTCTGGTCGCCGGTCCCAGGGCAGTGTGGCACCTAACGACTAGGCTTGCCCCTAGCCATGCATCCATCCGCGCGGCAGACGTTGGATAGGCGGAGGGTAGGAATAAGGAAAGGAAGGACGGTGTTGTGACAAGGAAGATTGGTAGTTAGAGTGGAAATAGGAAATGTAGATATTACCGCCCAGGAGGACAGGGATAGAACAGTAATAGCTAGGAAGCCGGGGTCGCATGCCGTATACTATACCACAACTACCGGACAGGTAAATTGGAATAGTATCCCTGACATCACAGGTTTACTTACACTGAATTTTTTAAGGTCATTGGCATTATACGAAAAAATCGAAAACTGCAGCTGGGGTCCGGTCGCTGATCAAATAATAAAACTGTAAATATGAGCGTCAGTAACTAGGTACCTAATTATCTAGATCTACCTATAAATAATAATATCTTACCTTTCGGTATCCTTAGGAACAGTAAAGAATGAAAAGTTGACATTCCTATTGTTATTTACTTTTGGATGCTATACAGTACCTACCTTTTGGCTTTTGAGAGGCCAAACTAGAATAAAAACTCGAAATAAATATCAAAAGTGCCTAAATTCTGTCCGATGAAAAATTAGATTCCACCATCCCTTGTTTGTAATAACTATATTTCTTGACATTTTTAAATAGATACAAATATTTAATAATTATTACAAAAAACATCAAATATTTAGGTTCCTTTATTAAGCAAGCTGTATTTAACTTGCAACAAATTAATATATAAAAATTATATCAAATAAACCCTTTTTGCTTTGACATACCCTTCACACATTATTAAAGCAAATCACACAAAATTCTTTATTCAGACAATCTTTCAGTAATTATTTGTCGGCATATAAAAAATTCTTCTCTAATCTCTACTCTGTGTAACTGTTTGACTATAGATTTTAAATTATTTGACACTGGACTTGGGGTAATAACATACATTCATGCATAATCTTAGAGTATACTGGCGTATAGACCGACAAAGTGTGCAGGAAAAATTCCTTATGACAAAAATGCAAGATAGAAAAGGATACCAAATTTCATGACTCTGTAACCGATTTTGAATGACAGGTCGGCACAAGTCGGCACATGAAACTCCTAGATATTTTGTAATTTTTAAAGTGTAATAGTGGTTTACCCGTGTAGTGGCAGGGTAAGAATACGCACCTCATATCTTCCAGTGGGTGTCGTAAGAGGCGACAGAGGAGAAACTGAGGGCAGAAGATGGACAGCAGCATCTTTCTGATAACAGCAAAACAACTATAAAAAACTGCGGTTGTAACCCGCTCGCCAAGCGTGGCAACTATGGAAATATACCCCATGATTAAAGTTACGAAGAGACGGCCCCATCAGGCGGCCCCTATTCCTAGCTACAGTGGCGACCATGGTAACGGCGGGGCAGGGGGTGCTAGAATCTCCGGTGGAGGTTCGGTTGCCACCTAAGACGACTAGACCAGGCAACATAACAGCGCACCCTGAGGACTGACGAAAAGATCCTGGAGCTGGAAGAAGAGATAGACAAATTGCACTGGAATATTAGTAATCTGAGGTCCGAAGAGGGGAGGACATGGTAATCCTCGAATCCGGCAACTTGTTCTATCACCGGGAGGCGACCACCATCTGTCCTAAGGAGGTGTCGGATTATCGTCTACAAGTCTCTCGTTAATAAAGTTGTAAACATGGAGAGTGTGTTGAGGTTGCGTACCTTATACTCAGAATCACCAAACGGTATTCCCTGAAGGTCATACAGGTTTACGCACCAACCTCAGCACATCCCGATGAGGAGGTGGAGAAATGTATGAATATATCTAGAGCCATGCATTCCTCAAAACCCATCACACGGTGTTAATGGAGACAACGCAAAACTAGGCACAAGAAAACGGTGAGCTGAAGTTGGGAAATTTGGAATAGAGCAACGGAACCTAAAGAGCCAGCAGCTGGCCGACTTCATGGAGAAAGTGGGACTTTTTATGATAAACTCTTTCAGACGGCCCCTGAAATGAACCTGGTTGAGCCCCGACGGTTCGACAAAAATGAGATTGACTTCATTATGACGACCAGGCGACAACTGTTCAATGATGCCTCAGTGATCGCGAGGGTGAAAACCGGCAGCGATTACCGATGGCACACTGAACTAAATGTTAAGTTAGAGAGGTCACGTCTAATGAAGTCAACGCTAATACACAAACAACCTGCTCGTATTGAAAAGCGATCGAGCGGAGCCAGGGCTCCAAAGTCTTTGCTAGAGATCTGTCTGCGAGAAAGAGCCAACTGTCGAAGCTGAAGAGGTGTGCAGCGTCGTTTCCGGACACCTGAGATTTTGGAGTGAGATTGAGAGGTTCTACCCTTCGGCAAGTGTGCAGAGTCCGAAGAGTACAATTTGCCACTATGTCTGGCGTATATGGACTATGTTACTATGACTATGATGATGAGCCTTTGATTCCGTCGAAATTTGGGCGGTGCTGCAGTCCCTTCAGCGGTGCCAAGTGGACTGTCGGTATATCAAGGTGCTGAAGTGTTTTACAGTAGGGCTACGATAGCTATCCGGTACAAAACCAGTACGAAACCTATCCAGCTGCAGAGGTGTAAGACAGGGTGACGTAACCCTTCACCAAACTCTTCGCTGCATTGGAAGACGTTTTCAAGCTACTGGACTGGAAAGGATACGGTATTAACGTCATGCGAGTACATCACTCACCTTCGTTGCCGACGATGATATAGTCCTTATGGCAGAATCGCTGGAGGACCTAAGCACTATGCTCAATGACCTCAATAGTGTCTCCCAACGGATGGGTCTCAAGATGAACATGGACAAAACAAAATCATGTTTAATGTCCATGTCACACCTATGCCAGTAGTTGTTGGGAGCACTAAGCTCGAAGTCGTTGACGAATATGTTTACCTGGGACAAATAGTCCGACTAGGTAAGTCAACCGACCGAGGTCAACAGATTCAAATCAGCTGGGCAGCGTTCGGGATTACGACCATCTTCTCGTCAGGCATACCTCAAAACCTCAAAACTAAATTGTACAACCAGTGCGTGTTGCCAGTGATGACATATGGAACTGAGACGTGGTCCTCACTACTGGCCGTATATGAGGAAGCGCAAGGTCGCTCAGCGAGCTATGGGTGGGCTTGTCGGGGTTTCTTTGCGTGATAAACTTAGAAATGAGGATATCCGCAGTAGAACCAGAGTAACCGACATAGTCAAAAGTTAGTAAGCTGAAGTGGCAATGGGCCCGGCCATAAGAACCGACAACCGTTGGGGAAGAAAGGTTCTCAGTGGCAGCCTCGTGCCGGCAGGCGAAGTGTGAGGCGTCCCCCTCTATATGGGTGACGACCTGGTAAGACATGCAGGAGATCAATGGATGCAAGTGGCTCAGGAACGTGCTTTGTGGCGTTCAGTGGACTTGAAGGGCTGTAATGATGATAAAGTTTCCTTACTTAATTATTAAGTTTACATTCATATTTAAGTCAGTGTTAAAATAAACTTCTATAATGTATTTAATTATTAATTATTAAATGTTTTTAATTATCAAAAGTAATACTTATATGAAATAAAGCAACCATTATGTACTCGTGTCCCCGTTTTTTATTCCTCCATTGAATAAAACTAATTTTACGGATTATATCGCGTTTAATCAACTTATTTTTTTTTTAATTGTTCCCGACGTTTCGGGTGCTACAGCACCCATGGTCACGAGGACTGAGTCCCGAAACGTCAGGTGGTTTAAAAATAAGTTGATTAAACGTATCCGTAAAATAGTTATTCAACTAAATCATTCGCTTCTAAATATAAGAAATCATATATCATCCCATTTTATAAAATATATAAAATATAAATGGGTGTACTTAGTTAAGTATCTACCTATTAATATAGCAACATGTTAAAAAAATTCCGAAACTGTCCATGGCAGTAAATATTTTCTCAAAGATCATAACTGGAAAATACAACTTTCTGATTCTTGGGAGTTTTTAGGTTTTCAGGTAGAGTTACCTGGGTTTTTACATTTGAATTAAAATCCAACAAAATTAATTTTATATTAATATGAATTAATTTTAATTATTTTAGAACTATCATGGTAAAAATTCAGTCAATTTTTGAAGTTATTCAATTTCGTGCACTAAACTATTTTTTTAATCTTTTGCCTTCCTTAACAATCATTTTTTGATAGTCCTTGTAAGTAAAATGTACATTACTAGCTAACGCACACAATGACGAATCAAAATTAGTCACGCGCTTGCAGGCTGTCAGGTCGTCGCCAGTATATTCTAAGTCTATGCATTTATGTTTGTACTTGCTCTGAAACATTGGCGGTATAGCTTGCTACATATTTTTTTATCTATGTGGCAGTATGAACGTCGACAAACGACATAATTTGTCAAACGAAAATTGTGTGCATAGATGTCAAACACACAGTATATATACAGATACATTGTGTTTGATATCATAATATATACGTAAACAATGTATTTTATATTTTATTTTACTTTATGTATTTGCACATATTATATATATTTTAGCTTTCTGCACTCCTTCTCAAATAATCTTTAACTATACCAAATCTCAAACTCCTCCGTCTGCAAAATGCTTAAAATTTACAAAGTTTTCCCTTCACGTATTTATTAAGATTCAATATATAAGTTTATGATAATATACTTATGTATATGCGACCAAAATACCGCGTATATTAGATATATCATGTTAATGTAACACTACAGAGACCCTCTCGTCTCACGCTGCGAGGACATTAATCGCATCCTGCGTTTAAAGTAATTTGGGGTTGCTCCTCTCAGCTTCCGCGACAGAGCGCAATCACACGCCAGTTTGCCTCCCTTCACACAATATGTGTTCATAGGGAGTGCATCAACCGCGGACCTCACACTAAGTTTCATAGTGGAATTCATGTGTTTATTTAAAACGTATGAATGACCATTTATTTTTATAAATTATACGGATATTGCTTTTTATTTATTGACTCTAAAACATTACATTTTTCACATACTAGGAATTAAAACAGTCACGGCTTCTTGGCGCAGTGGGTTCGAATCCCGCACAGAACAAGTATTTGTATGGCCTACAATAATTGTAGGCCATATAAATATAGGTCTTGATGTGTGTCCTTGTAAAATTTAATTAAACTAAACCACGATATAGGAGAAAACCCTAGTGTGGAGGTAAGTTTTAATTATCAAATTATCAATTAAATATTTACATAACCCAAGGCTAATGAGTGTAAGAATATCCACTACCCCATATCGTCCCGTGGATGTCGTAAGAGCAAACTGAAACCTGAGTTGGGTAGCAGCATCTTCCTGATAACAAATTAAAACTATAAAAAAACTGCGGTTGCTAACCCGCCTGCCAAGCTTAGCAACTATGGCAAAATCCCCCCTATGAGACAATCTATGGCCTCCCCTATGTTCAACATTGGACTTTTATAGACTTTAATGGAATGGAATGGTTAAGGCTACGAAGACACGCGTGTCACGTAATTATTTCTGGTGGTTTAAGTTAGCTACTTCGACAATTTACACACGCTACAGCAAGGAGTATTTACTTGGAAGGAACGCCTTTTACTTTATTCATATATGCATATTTATTTATAAAATAAGGGCGACAGTAAAAAAGAGTAGATAATCGTTGGCGCGTCTGATAATGATCGTGTAATTTCGTATCTTTTTTTTATAGAAGAGGGGGCAAACGAATATGCGGTACACCTGAAAGTAAGTTTCGACCACCGCCCATGAACAACTGCAACAGCAGGGGAATTGCAGGCGCGTTGCCGGCCTTTTAAAAAGGAGTAAGCTCGTTTCTTGAAAGTCTCTAAGTCATATCGTTCCGGAAAAATCGCTAAATCAATTGTGTAATTCTAAACGAATTAACAGATTGAGGTCATATTATTCACACAGTGTATTTGTTTTGTCAAGGCGATTGTTTTTAAAACTGTGCTGAATCCAATATGTGCCGCTTTAGTCAAATTATTTTTTTATTTTTTAAAGGTAAGTGTGACAAATTAACACACAGTCTACCTGATAAGTAAGTAAGTGGATGCTGTGGCCCATAGACCCTTACATTTATCCTTAATTATCAATCAATATGCAAATTCATTGTCACCATGAGTACTAAGATCGAATGCCTCGTAACCAGTTAAAAGGTCTCCGATTCTATACACTCCCCAGATCCAAATTTGTAAAGCCTACTTAGCTGGGATAGTTTACCTTTTTAACTTAATCAGACATCAAACTATCTCAATTTTATAAAAATCAGTTCAGCAGTTTAGTCATGAAAACTGAACAGATTTAAATTTAAATCTTTAAATTGAAAAGTATGGATTTGTAATATATATCGACGCTTGAAGGCTCTCACTAAGCGACTTTGTGTGAACTTTACAGGAGAGTGAATCAAAGTTCAAATATTTTTAAAATCATAAAATTCACTAATTGTTCGATTAAAATGATAATGCTCCTAAAATCTTTTTTTAACTTTATCTAAGTTGTCAATATAAGACACCTGACACTTTTATAAACACCGGTTTGTGTTGGTTAGATAAATTTTACCTGATTTGATAAATAGTAAAATTATCTAAATCATAACTATAGTGTGTACAGTAACATGAAAAATAGGTAAACTGACTAAGCTTAGAATTTTGATACAGAAAATTGATCTAAAAGATTTGATAGTTTAAAATAAATCAAGTAAATTTACCTAACCATTATTTATTTTTTTGTGATTGTGGAAATAGTATCTTAGTTATTAAAATCACCCCAAGCCTCCTTAACTGACATTTAACCAAGAACTGTATACTATATGTGTAACTGAAACTGTATTGTGCATTATTCTAAATGAATGAGAATATTCCGAACGATGAATATGAACCAACAATGTTGAACATTGAAGCTAATGAAAATTATTCTCCTTCTCTCACTCGAAGAAAATAAATAAAAACCTGTTAATTAATCCGTTGTAATCACAAATAAAAAATTAGGTTATAGTAAAAAAAGTACTAAGTAACTTTTTAATCTTATCTTATCTTTTTATCTTAAAAAAATCTTTATTAAAAACTTATTCTTTAAGGGAAGGTGTTGTGGGTAGTCTTAAAATATGCTAAGAAATAAAATTAAAAAATTAAAAATTGTACTAGACTAAGTTTTGTATTCATGTCTTACTTGGAAGATAATTTTTTAAATAGATCATTTTGTTAAAACTTATTCTTTAAGGGAAGGTGTTGTGGGTAGTCTTAAAATATTATATCTCCGTTGTTTCATTGTCACTACAGTGGCAACTGAATAAATATTTTTTTAGTAGTCCACATCTGTCACTATAAATTTTCTATTAAATTCAATAATTCCAATAAATTGATACCATGTGCATAAACTAACATAGCAATAAAACAAGCAACCTTGGCGCCTGGATAGTTTTTACTAATGTGGGTTTATTTATACATAATCTAAACTCTATCCATTCGTAAAGTTACATTACAATCGGTTCAGTTATTCCAAAGATAAGCCAGGTAGACAGACAGACAGACAAAAATTTTAATGGTTTTAATAGTTTTTTATATCTCAATCACATGTGAATAAATTCCTGAGTTTAATAGAAGCCAGTTATTTCAATATTCCAGACAGGAAGTTCAAATTTATTTATATGTATAGATTGATACTTTTAACAGTATTGGAGAAGAAAACTAGACAGCCTTCGTAAAGATATGTACATATGCTACATATTTCTATGTTATATACATCAATGACGGTAATCACATAAAGCAAACTCGACTAAAACTTTTATAAACGTCTAAGAACTCATAACTTTGTTCCAGAGATAGGAGAATTCTACGGCTGGTTCCGTAACTTTCCTTAGCTTTATGTCTAACTATAACGTTTTATTACGTTCATTCGGTTGACGATTTTTATAATTTTATTTTATAGGATAAGGGTGACAAACGAGGACACAGTCCACCTGATGGTAAGTAGTTGCTGTGGACCATAGACATTTACATCTATCCTCGATGACGAATCAAAATGCAGATGCGTTGTCACCCGTGAGGACTAAGATAAATACCTCTTTCCAGTAAAAGGGTCTCCGGTTCTCTGCACACCATGAAACACAGCAGCATTAAGCTGCTATTTTACCTTTTCTATTCTGTGAGAGCGTGGTCCTACCCTTGTTGAGCCGACCCATTCGTGCTACAAATATAATATAGCTGCAGCGTGGCTCTACCACGTATAAAATACGAGTGACAAACAGGCACAGTCATCCATCTGATGGTACGTGTGTGCAGTTACTCATAAACGAATCTATAATCGATCAAGAATCAAAATACAGATGCGTTGTCACCCGTGAGGACTAAGATGGTGCCTCTTTTCCAGTAAAAGGGTATCGGTTCTCTGCACTCACCATACGAAACACAGCAGCATTAAGCTGCTATTTTACGATGGTATTCTGCGAGAGCGTGGTCCTTCCCCGGTCGAGCCGACCCATTAACTTCTTTTTTGTATGTATGCAACGCAATTTTTGTCAACTGTAAACCGATTTAATTGTTTTATTTTTATGTTCATAGGTGATCACATATAAGTTTGAAGAAAAAGTCCCTCCCCCCTCACCCCGAATACTGAAAAAATATGGGGTGAAGGAAGCTTCTAATGTAGCTGTTTAGGCGACATTCGAACTTGTGATATTCTTTAGCAAAAAGAGTAAAAACTTATACTTATAATAAAAAGTAAAAGCAGACTTAATGATTTCTAATTATATTTACGCGAACACTACACATTTAAATAAAACCATTTTTTACAGGATTTTATCGCGTATATTAACTTATGTTATATTCCGACGTTTCGAGCACTTTACAGCACCCATGGTCACGGGGGGGACTGAGGTGTTTGACGTCCCAATGTCATAGTTAACCACAGTTACCTCCAGATTAAAATTAGATGAAAAACAGCAGCTGCTATTCTGTGAGAGAGTTCTTTACGTGGTAGAGCCACGCTGCAGCTAAGTTATGGTTGTAGCACGAATGGGTCTGTCGGGGAAGGACCTCGCTTGCACAGAATACTAGCATAAAATAGCAGCTTAACGCTGTTGTGTTTCGTTTGGTAAGTGTAGGGAACCTGAGACCCTTTTTACTGGAAATGAGGCATTCCTTCTCAGTCCACAGGGGTGAAAACGCGCCTGCATTTTGATTATTAATCGAGGATAAATGTAGATGTCTATAGGCTACAGCATCCGCTTACCATCAGGTGGACTGTGTGCTCGTTTGTCACCCTTATTCTATAAAAAAGAGAATCTGCTACTGCGTGGTTCTTACTCGGTCGAGCCGAGCCATTCTTGCTACAACTATAATATAACTGCAGTAAGGCTCTACCACTCCTTCATCATAGAATAAAACTATTTTTACAGTTTTTATCGCGTTTAATTTTACTAATGGGACTGAGTCGCCCCCGACCATGGGTGCTGTAAACTGGGTGCCGAAACGTCGGAATCAAAATTAGTAAAAATTAGTAAAATTAAACGCGATAAAATCCATAAAATAGTTTTATTCAATGTGTAGTGTTCCGTAAATATAAGAAATCATTCCTTCATCATAGTCCTGTAAAAGTCCACCGCTGCACATGAGTCTCCAGTTTTAGGCAAGATTTGCCTTAATAATCAAAATTGGCAGGTCGATTGACAATATCAGTACCACCTTTTGCCTTAATATAGCTGTAACGTGATTGTATCACGTATGAGATATGATGAACCAACATAAGAACCACAAAAAAACACAAGGACTAATAAAAATAATATTTTGAAGACGTGTGAAGTCCACCAGCACACTCTGGGGCACCGCGGCGGACATTTCCTTGATTTTAATATCTCTCAGAAACGACCTGTCGCCAGCAGTGTAAATAGGCTGTTACCGTTACAGGCTAATAAAGTCCACTGCTGAACATAGGCTTCCCACAAAGATTGCCTCACAGGGGGGGATATTTGCCTTAGTTGCTACGCTTGGCAAGCAGATTGCTAACCACAGTTTATTTTTTATTTTTAGTTGTGGTTAGGAAAGCGCTGCTGTCCATCTTCTAGTTTTTTTTCCCTCTATCGTTTCTTAAGACACCTACTGTATGATATGGGATAGTGGATATTCTTACACCGCCACTGCATAGTAATAGGAGTAGGCTGTAACTTTACTTAGTATATACGAAGTATTATATACAGTCCAAGTAACACCACACAAACCATATCTTGAAACTATCAACTAAACCTTAGGCCCCATTTCATTAAGCTTGAAAGTTTAAAACATTTGCTTATGCGAGTTCAGAATATTTATATATTGGTAATGAAATATTTGATTAACATCACATCTTCATTATAGTTTTAGTAGATTATTTTAAACAATACTCTTAAATATACCTTTATATTTTTAATTTTGTTCTATAGTTTAGCAGTAGGCGATGCAAGGTATCAATACCCCATATTGTCCCGTGGGTATTGTAAGGGGCGACAGAGGGAAACATATCAGGAGATAAGCAACAGCGTCAGCGACTAAATATAAAAAACTGCGGTTGCAAACCCGCTTGCCAAACGTGGCAACTATGTCAAATATCCCCCTATGAGACAATCTATGGTGGAGCCCAATGTTCAGCAGTGGACTTTGATTGTACACACTTCGCTCCCATTATTATGCACAACAAAAACTCGAACATGCATAACATTTAACAAAATTATAATATTTATAATTTACATTGGGCAAACAGGCCTCATCGCCTCACTCAGGTTATGCCGTTTCCGAAAGTACAGCGTTGGTTTTCGATGAGCTTGTCACTCAAACTACGGGCAACATACGGACGTCGTTTTTGGTTGCTGGTTGCTAAATAATCCTCTGCCCTGGGAAGATTTAGCAAGAAAACCGAATGGGACTTTTACGGGGTTACGCCCGTTAGCCTCAGAGTAGCCAGGGTCTAAAGAGCAGCTAGCTACTTGGACCACTTTCATCCGAAAAAATGGACTTAACTTTAGATAGAAAATTGATAAAGTGATAGGTGCCTAGTCCATCACTTACACAATCACAAACCTAATATGCCATTACTCGCCTTTTACGACATTATAAGTCTCATATAAACAAGGGACCTAAAAGTTCCCGGCCAACATGGGGATGTGTTTTAAAATGAAAATAATTTACATTGTAGTACAATTGAATAATACATTAGATACAGCATGCTAGCGAACACCACATTCTCAGGGGTTACTATGAATCATGTATTACTAACCCATTTTCATACGACGTTTTCCAACACTTCGTTCTCTTTTAAATTAGGAATACATATTCTACGAGCAGATTTCACCATATTAAATTTAACTCTCTATCTGAATGATATGTGCTTAGTGAGAGATTATTTTATAACAAAGCAAGCATATTTTACTTTAAACTGCTAAGTAGTTTGTGACGTGGTGGTGACGAGATCACTACCCATATTATCCGTAAGTGTCATAAGAGATGAAGAAGAAGAGCAGGAGATGGGCAGTAGTATCTTCCTGATAACAGCTGAAA
Source organism: Parnassius orleans (assembly GCA_029286625.1). NCBI lineage: Eukaryota > Metazoa > Arthropoda > Insecta > Lepidoptera > Papilionidae > Parnassius > Parnassius orleans. The sequence goes on from JAGSMP010001888.1 coordinate 106,844, forward strand.
ATGATAAAAAACTAAAGTGCCAAGAGTGGCAACTATGACAAATATCTAACCTATGAGGCAATCTATGGGAGCAGTAATAAATGAATGAATGTGTAATAATCATGTGAAACAATCAAATGAATCTGTAATAATTATGTCAAAAAAGTTTATGTTATTATTTAAATGGAAAAATAAAAATAAATATAAAAAATGCGCTTCAAGTTAAAATTTTCTTTTCTGACGGATATGACTCGGAAATAAGGCAGCTGCACAGTTTCTTATTTGCTCTAAAGCGAGTTTTATAACGAAATTAAAAGTAAGAACAAAATTTTTTTTTTATATAATAATGCAGAAATAACGAAACTAGGCCCATTCTCTTTTAAGCAAACTTAACATTTGCAGAAGTTTTTTTTTATCGAAATTTTAAATTTTCCAAATAAATATTATTTTTCTTTTACTAATATAAGCCAGTGCTTGACTATTATTCCACCTGATGGTAAGTGGTGACGCAGCCGAAGATGATAAAGCGCACTGACTTAGCTTAAAGCCTATTCACTCTTGCCTTGAAGATACCGGTATTATAATCGGATGAAAAGTCACATGGTGGAAAATTATTCCACTCTTTTGCTGTATTAATATTATAATTATTATTATTATTACGAAGCGAACCGTTTAATTTGAATACGTGGTGTAACGGCAACTAATGGATGGAGACCAGGCGAGCGTCTGGTGGTCTGATGATGGAATAGAGAGAAAAGAGTATCCATCCAAATGGGGGTCCATTTCGTTCCGTGGGTGTCGTAAGAGGCGACTATGATATACTATAAAGATCTTATGGATTCTATATGGGAATTGCTAGAAATATCTTACGGTTTTCAAGAAATGGAGGTATTCCATCGCCATTTACATCCAGCAGTGCCTTAGGCTATTTTGAGGGAGAGCATCGTATAGTTGCGGTGTAAGAATATCCTCACCACATATCGTCTTGTGGGTGTCTTAAGAGGCGATAGAGGGAAACAAAAGAGAAGATGAGCAGCAGCGTCTTCCAAATAACAACTAAAAAATAAAATCTTCGTTTGCCAACGCCTGCATAGCGAGACAACTATGGAAAGTTTCGTCTTATAAGGGGAATCTATGAGGAAGCCTATTTCCAGCAGTTGACTTTGATAGGCTATAATGGATGGATACCTAGTTAATACGATTGGCCAACGTCCAGTTCGCCGAATCAAAAATCGTGGAAGCGACCAGGTGGAAGCTAAACTGCACATATTTCAAGCTGGCAACAATTGGTGAGAGATCGCACAGAAGAAGAACACGTGGCGTGCTCTCTACAATAGACTAAGACTCACTTCGAGCAGCCTGCAATAGTAGAAGTGGTACACCCTTAGCTACAACATACAGTGACGGCGCCTGCGCCATTGCATGTGCGGCGGCGCCGGTGTAGCTGGACCGAATTCTTGTAAACAACACGTGCAACGCACACCTACACCATTGCACCTGCGTTGGCGCCCATGTGTCTACCTACTTGTTTTGCTTGTATAAAACGGACAGAGCGGCCGCCGTTAAGGGAGTCTTGGCTCTGGCGTGGAACGGTGCACATGTCGTATTCCGTTACTAACTCATCCTTGACACATTGGATAATTAATTCGTGCAATTCTCAACTACAAAATTAGTCTCGGTACAATTTATAGTTTGTATTAAATAATATATTGTAAGTTAACCTTATTTAAAAGAAAAGTCCCGCTGGTTTTCTTGCTGGTTCTTCCCAGGACAGAGGTTTTATCCGAACCGGTGGTAGTAGTACTAAATTTATCTGGCCTTTCCGGAAGTCGCTTATGACAAGCAATTGATGAAATGGGGTGATAGTTACCCTTATGCCGCCACGAAACGGAGACTATTTCATTCATTATTTCAGCTTATCAAAAGTCCACTGCAGAACATAGACCTCCCTGAATTTTGTGAAATATTGAATAAAAGTGATTCTATTCTATTCTAAAAAGCCTTTTCATGAGACTCTATACATCAGAATAACATCCTTTATCAGAAGTGGGAATAAAGCTTTCCATTTAAGTTTTCTATATTCCAATGACCTTTCTACATACGCATAAAATACTTAGCCATATTTGACGTCAATTTAAGAAATTCTTAAAGTTGCTCTTTCTCAGTTTACTAAAAGACTATAGAAAGATGAAAGATATTAAAATTATTTAGCTAATTTAGACCATTACTTATTAATTTAACGAGGTTGATTTACGCAATTGAAGGAGGGTGGTAGGTGTTCTTTAAACTAGGTAACACACTTCATTTATATTATTTACACAAATCTTAGCTAAATAATTTTAACATCTTTGATATAATGGATCTATTAACAATAGAAAGAGACAGGTATAGAGATTTTATTATTAAGCGATAATCAAATATTACATGCAAGGCCTTTAATTACAAATTTCGTGCATTAGAAACGAAAGAAAGCTATGAAGAAAATTTTCTTTAAACGTAGAAATATCTCACAATAATTTTAAGTATAAATTTTTCTTGCCTTAGGAAACACCATCTCATCTATTTCAGTTATTGCTAAACGTGCCTTCAGGGACAATTTCAGCTGGAAAATAGTTCAATTGTTAAAGAAAATATGATATTGTTATTATAGCGTACAGAATAAAATGTTGAAATACCTTACTGAACTCAGTTTTGCAGCTATGAGAATCAGCTTTAGTTTGCTAGAAATATTATAGATGATAAAATAAATTTATTAAGATCTGTACGCAAAGTCAAGTCGCCTATTACACAGCTTAGTAATTTTATTTGCCTTGCTGCAGCTGCGTACCCACTACTCTTTATCAAATGATTGGTGTTATAAGAGGCGACAGAGGGAAATGGAAACAGGAGATGAGCGGCAGCCAAGCACCAGCACCTAAACATGTGTGCAGTTCACACGCGGTAGAAGTGAAACTTTTAGAAAACTAAACTTCGAGAGAGTGAGACGAATGCAGAGTATCAGGAGTAGCATAAATGGAGAGTTTATTTTTTATAATATTGTTATCATGTTAAAAAAATATTTTACGATGATGGTGGTACGTAAAATAGACGCTAAATGTCCTATACATGACTAATTTATAGTATTCTATCTCATTCTATCGCAGGCTAAATCCTGTAGATGTATAATATGTTTGTTTCTTTTTAATGTCGCTTTTTCGTTTTATCGAGTTTCAAATCACACGGATTCTAAAGAAAATTCAAAAAACTGTAATTGCCCACACGCCTTCCAAGCGTGACATCTATGACACATAGATAGATAGATAGAGCATTTATTTATTTTTCTAATTACACACGTAACTTCAGTTAGTAAACCATGAAGAGTGCTCCTCCTATGGGGCAATCTATAGAGAAGGCCTATGTTCTGCAGTTGACTTTTGATAAGCTGAAATAATGAATGAAATAGTCTCCGTTTCGTGGCGGCATAAGGAAAACTATCACCCCATTTCATCAATTGCTTGTCGTAAGCGACTACCGGAAAGGCCAGAAAAATTTAGTAATCTCTAATTTATGACATTTTTTCTAAGGGTGAGAAGCGAACGTACAGTCCCCACCTGATGGTAGGTGGATGATACGGCCCATAGACATCTACATTAATCCTCAACCAAAAATCAAAATGCAGATGCGTTGTCACTCCTGAAGACTAATATGTAATGCCTCGTTACCAAGAATAAGGATCTACCTTCCTTTACGCTCACCATACGAAACATAGAATCATTCTAGTGTTTCACAATGATATTTTTGCTGCAGTCATAATATAGATCCAGCGTGGCACTACCATGTATTTTCCATTCCAATACATTTATTTAAATATGTTCGACAGTGTACACCCCGTGTAGTGGCGGGTAAGATTACCCACTACCCCATATCTTCCCGTGGGTGTCGTAAGAGGCGACAGAGGGAAACTGAGGCAGAAGATGGGCAGCAGCATCTTTCTGATAACAGCAAAACAACAATAAAAAAAACTGCGGTTGCCAACCCGCTCGCCAAGCGTGGCAACTATGGCAATATACCCCCATGATTAAAGTTACGAAGAGACGGCCCCCAGTCCTCGGGGGCCCCGCTATTCCTGGCTACGGTGGCAACCATGGTAACGGCGGGGCAGGGGGTGCTAAGAATCTCCGGTGGAGGTTCAGTTGCCACCTAAGACGACTCGACCTGGCAACATATAACGCACGCACCCTGAGGACTGACGAGAAGATCCTGGAGCTGGAAGAAGAGATAGACAAGTTGCGCTGGAATATTATAGGATTATCTGAGGTCCGAAGAGAGGGAGACGACATGGTAATCCTCGAATCCGGCAACTTGTTCTATCACCGGTAGGGCGACCAGCTGTCCCAAGGAGGTGTCGGATTTATCGTCCACAAGTCTCTCGTTATGAATGAATCTGCAGTCTTCAGTAGATTTGACAGCATACAGGCAACTGAACAGACAGATCTCCAAATGTATGCGGCGGGACTTATGCAACTTTAATACTGCTGGTATTGAAGAAGCGATCGAGTGGAACCAGGGTCCCAAAGTCTTTGCTAGAGATCTGTCTGCCAGAAGATCCAACTGTCGCAGCTGAAGACCGAGTGCGGCAGCGTCATTCCGCGTCACACCTGAGATTTTGAGTGAGATTGAGAGGTTCTATGGGCAGCTGTACACATTATCGTTGGAGCCACACGCTAGTGTGAGTAACGATCCAAGAGCAAGTCTTATCCGACACTATTCCGATGATATTCCGGACGTCAGTCTGAGCAAGATGAGAATGGCTCTCCAACACCTTAAAAACGGCAAGTCCCCGGGCGAGGATGGAATTACTGCGGAGCTTCTGAAAGCGGGTGGAGAACCGGTACTCGAAGTCCTTCAGAAGTTCTTTAATTCCGTCCTCCATGGACGGACTGCACTACACCGGAGGCGTGGATCAGAAGTGCGGTGGTCTTGTTCTTCAAGAAAGGCGACAACGCTCTCTTGAAAAACTACAGACCGATTTCCCTTCTGAGCCGCGTCTATGTGCTGTTTTCGAAAGTCATTACGAATCGTCTCGCATGCAGACTCGACGACTTCCAGCCTCCCGAACAAGCCGGTTTCCGAAAAGGCTTTAGCACCATAGACCACATACATACCCTTCGGCAAATTGTACAGAAGTCCGAGGAGTACAATTTGCCACTATGTCTGGCGTATGTGGACTATGAGAAAGCCTTTGATTCCGTCGAAATTTTGGCGGTGCTGCAGTCCCTTCAGCGGTGCCAAGTTGACTGTCGGTATATCGATGTGTTGAAGTGTTTATACAGTAGGGCTACGATGGCTATCCAAGTACAGAACTAAAGTACGAAACCTATCCAACTGCAGAGAGGTGTAAGACAGGGTGACGTTATATCCCCGAAACTCTTCACCGCTGAATTGGAAGACGTTTTCAGGCTTCTGGACTGGAAAAGATACGGTATTAACATCAATGGCGAGTACATCACTCACCTTCGATTTGCCTACGATATAGTCCTTATGGCAGAATCGCTGGAGGATGCTCAATGACCTCAATAGTACCTCCCAACGGATAGGTCTTAAGATGAACATGGACAAAAGAAAGATCATGTATAACGGCCATGTCACACCTATGTCGGTAGTTGTAGGGAGCACTAAGCTCAAAGTTATTGACGAATATGTTTACCTGGGACAAATAGTCCGACTAGGTAAGTTCAACTTCGACCGAGAGGTTAATCGACGGATTCTATTCGGCTGGGCAGCGTTCGGAAAATTACGGCACATCTTCTCGTCAGGTATACCTCAAAACTTGAAAACGAGACTGTACAACCAATGCGTGTTGCCAGTGATGACCTATGGAATTGAGACGTGGTCCTTCACTGCTGGCCGGATGAGAAAGCTCAAGGTCGCTCAGCGAGCTATGGAGAGGGCTATGCGCGGAGTTTCTCTGCGTGATAGACATAGAAATGAGGATATCCGCAGTAGATCCAGATTGACCGACATAGCCCAACGGATTAGTAAGCTGAAGTGGCAATGGGCTGGCCATATAGCTTGAAGAACCGACAACTGAAGGGGAAAAAAGGTTCTCGAGTGGCGGCCTCGTACGAACGGCGGACGAAGTGTAGGACGTTTCCCCACTAGATGGAGTGACGACCTGGTAAGACAGGCAGGAAGTCGATGGATGCAGGTGGCTCAGGACCGTGCTTTGTGGCATTCCTTGGGGAGGCCTATGTTCAGCAGTGGACTTGTGAAGGGCTGTAATGATGATGATGATGATGATGTTCGACAGGGAGCGGCATCAAAGGCACGAAACATCTTGTACTGCAATACACGCAACAAGCATGGCAATTATGATAGATCCATTCTACAATGAGAGACGCTCAGCAGTGGACATGATAATGAAGTAATTCTGAAAATCAGATGCTTCTACCGCGCATGTGACATAGAAGCACTAACTTGTTCTAATCTATCCGCTTTCACGCTTATTATTTTTTGATCCAATTGGGAATCTAAACCATCCAGGGACCCACTCAAACATACACAAAAAATTTCATCAAAATCGGTCTAGCCGTTAAGAAGAAAATTAGTGATATGCACATGTACACAAAAATTATATATATATATAAAGATATACTTCCACAAATCAAGTTTTTTTCATTCATGTTCTTTTGTATTTAAGAAAAATCAGTTTTTCCATGAATTCTAATCTTTTGAAACAATCACAACCAGACAGACAACCTTGCGATCATCACATATCTAACGAAAATGTACGCCTACTTTCCTCATCACAAAGACGCGCGAAATTTATGAACTTAGATAAAAAACTTTCGTCCTCAATTGAGGAAACCAATTTAGTTCAGCAAAGAGACTGTTAATTTGCACCAACAATCTCGTATCGTATGCTGTCGTTTACGAGCGCCGCTTGTTTTCGTAGGTTTAATTGTTTCGGTGCAATATTTTATCCAATTAAATATTGTTTTGTTGTTATAAATACTTAGTCTTCTGTTATGTATGAGTGGCTGTAATTTAAAATATCATTATACTAAATATGTAAACAACAAGGAAATATGATGATGTATTTTCTATAATAATCTTTGAATGACCTCACACGCAGCTTTTTATATATAGTGTTTTAATGTTAAGACATATTAGTATAAAAACTGATACAAACCATAGACATAGAATATACATTCTAAGTCTATGATACAAACATGTAATAATATAAGAAATATACCACATGTAACAAAAACCCGTGGTACTGTGTAATTAAATTAAATTTTGATATTTTCTTTGCAAATTGTATGTAGTTTTATTATTAATTGACACGCGCATCGTTAAAGCGGCGTATTTGACAGACAATACTCCTTCTCCCCATGATCCATATGGGTTAGTAAGTAATTTATGAACTAAAATATATTAGTAACAACAATAACCAATTATAACTAGATTCATTCATATACCTCTGCCCACTTCCCACTGCACCAGACCCGCAACAGTGTATACGTGTCCAGTGCTACAGGAACGGGCAGTCTGGTTTCTCTACAATAACTCTCAGGATGCTGTTTGTGCTCCCTCGAAGCCTGCGCATCAGCGATGGTGTTCTTCTTCGCAGAATAGCTTGAAAGCTGTCCGTTACCGCTTCAGCAAACATGCCTAAAGCACTACAGAATCGTTGAACCCCCAACAGCGCCCCAAATGTATTAATATATTGCACACGAAGAACATTGTAGGCCCGCTGCGTATATCTAACCCACAGGTTGCACGTGTAGAATGACTGGCAAAACGCCTTAAAAAGAGTAATTTTCACTTCTCTCATACAACGTGCAAACCTGCGGGACAGCATGTTGCACCGGACCGACAACGCTCTTCGCTCCCTCTCTATATCATCGTCATTATCTAAATCTTCATTAACTATGTGGCCAAGGTATTCAAATTGGGACTTGAGACTCTTGAGTGCTACACCATAAAGGCACACCGCAGGAACTGCATTAGGCTTTTAGTACCCACTCAAAAAACCATAACCTCACTCTTCTTTATATTATATAGGAGGCCATGAGACATGGCGTATCTTTCACACACTCCAAGCAGATGTCTGAGTGCATCAATCGAGGGGCTCAGTACCACCATATCATCTGCATAACTTACGCTATTTATTATATTGCCATCAATGCTGCATCCGATACCGGTGCTGCTTAGCTCCTCGATCAACTGATTGATGTATAGGCTAAAGAGCGCCGGGGAGGTCAGACCACCCTGTCTCACTCCACACTCCAGTCCATACGTCTCAGACAATACACTCGACCATCTGACCTGGTTAATTTGATGATTGTACCAGAATTGAAAAAGGTTGACCAGCTCTTTAGGTACACCTTGCTCGCGTAATTTTGACCATAAGATCTTATAATTAAACAAGTCAAAGGCCTTAAAGAGATCTAAATATGCAGCATACACAAGTGTATTTCTATCGGTGTAGTACCTGACTGTGCGCATAAGCGCCAAAATAGCAGTTTCAGTAGACAACCCAACTCTAAAACCGAATTGAGCATCATGTAAATTGAGCTGTCTAGTCACTCTACGCTCAAGCACACCGTCAAGAATTTTAGCTGTTACAGTAGCCAAGGAGATTGGCCTGTAATTGTCCATTTCTGAAGTATCACCGGTCTTATTCTTAACTATAGGTACAACTATCATTCTCATCAGTTTAGTAGGTAGATACGAATGCCTCACATACAAATTTAACAGCGTTGAAAGTACCTCCGGAGTAAATCTCCCATCTTGAAAATGTTCTATGCTTAGGCTGTCATGACCCGGTTTGCCCCTGGTCATAGACGTTATTATTCTCAGTACCTCTTTTGCCGAGATGCCAATCAGTTCATCACGCATTTCACTCTCGTACTCACACTCTCTCCCATCCAGTTGAAGTCGTGAGGTTACACCAAAATGCCTCATAAACATATCTGCAATCTCCCCAGGTTCAGTCAGGCCATTAGGGCTCACCGGAGCCGCAGTTTTCGGGCTCAATCTCCGAGTAGACTTCCAAAAATTTTGAAAATGTTTGTACATATAATTTGCAAATAAAAATTTATTTAAATTTAATTTAAAAAAATTATGGTGTGAAATAAAGTTTTCTCTATACGTTTGATTATTCATTCTAATAACACACTTAAGGGGAACCACAGGGTTTTTGTTACATGAATATGTTGCAAAATTAAATTCAGCTAGGTGGCGCCACCGTGATTCTACAAGACGGACGACGGTACGATGGATGAACACAGAAGGTCATAATATCTGAATTATTATGTCTTTTTACCAAAATTAAGATAAAAAATGTATGGATCTGTATTTTCACGCAGGACCGGGAAGAGCGATAAAAAACATAAAATTCACCAGCTGATTTTCTTCAAACGTTTTGGTGCATCGTAATTCACAGAATAGGCGATAACCTCGCAGACGATATTAAGTAATCCGTTGATGCTCTGCCTACCCCGCAAGGGTTACAGGCGTGATTATAAGTATGGATCAGAAATACTATCACCACTCACGCTTTCACCCTTAACTATTACTTAACAATGGTAGAAACAGTTCTTAGTAAACCTTATTAATAAGCCTTAGTAATATTTATTGAACGGAAATGAATACAGTTCTTATATGTGGTTATGAATGAATCGGTATTACAATAAGAAAAATTGTGCAAAATTATAAGAAAATATTTTTGAGAGTTCTTATTAATAACGTATACATAGTTTAAATTGGTTCCGCTAGATGTCGTTATTAGGTTTTAAAACGCGGTAAAGAAATGTTTCTGACATGTACTTAACTCCCGCCGTTGAGCCGCGCGTCAACTTATAGTCCATACGGTACCTATACGCTTAAATTGTTTCTATTTCGTAGCTTATTCGACTACCTGCTTTCGATTTCGGTTGATTGTTTTTGTTTTTTCTTTTTGTTCTCTGTTCTTTTCTGTTGTTTTTGTTTTTGTTCTCTTTGTGATTTGATTAGGTTGAATGGATTTATATTGGCTTTCATTTTCGGATTTGTGTATTTTCTTGGATCGGTTT